>CM059215.1:5322500-5567500 GCA_030347435.1 Clarias fuscus
AACTTCAGAGCTTCTCCATCATTAAATGCTTTTAAAACCATCTTAAGGACTTATTTTTACTCTGTAGCATTTGACTGATGTTGTATATGTACTTTGAATAGTTGAATTGGTGTTAAATTGTTTTTTATGTATCTACATGAAAAAATCTTTTAATACATGTTGATTTTTGTCTTTTTATTGTAAAGCACTTTGGATCAACTACGGTTCTGTTGAAATTGTACTATATAAATAACATTTGCCTTGCCTAAAATTTATTAAACTGCATGTGTAGATGTATAGACAGGATGACATTAAAATAATTTCACTTGCCTTGTTCCTGGGACGTGGTGCTTACCCTTCAGCATATTTCTGTGTTTCAGAGTGATGGTAACTTAAAGCATCTCTCTCCAGATGGGAAGGCCAGTCTCACGGTTTTGGAGGAAACCATCAAATACATAGACACAGAGGACAGCGCTCTGTCCAGTGACATTGCTGAATCCTCTCGAAACACGATTAGCGCAAACCATCCTGTCACACGTGGTGTTCATGAGGACAGGTATGAATTTTTGTGATGAATTTTTTGTGAATGTAGCTATAAAAAACCTTCAATAACACAACTTGCACTTTATAATAACTTAACTGGGAGTTTTTGCCACATCTCCTGTACAGTCTTGATCTTGCTCCAAACTATTTTCACATGTTTGAGTAATTAAAGAAGTTCTTTAAGTAAGTTAGCACTTCCAGTACATGTGTCCACCTCAAACATACCATACCATAACTTTGTACCTATAAATATGACCAGAAAAGTATGTAACAATACTGTTAGCATAAATAAACTTGTAGTCAAATAAGAAAAACATATTCAGAAAACCAAATATGGCCAAGATTAGTACTATCAGCTAGGTGCCCTGCTATGATTTGCAAAACTCTTCTTGGTAACTACAATTTCAAGATGTCAGCTCTTTACCCATTAAAGATAGATACTAACTCAGATGAATACAGTGTAGTCTATTGCTTGTTGTTTCCTGTGTAACTGTTATTCCTACTATTTTTAGGTTATCCTGCAACTCTTTTCCACTGACTGGTAGCACACAGGATCTCTTTGCAGAAGAAAATGCTTGTCTTGAGCTTTTAGATAAGACCATCGATTCTATGGATAAAGTTGATCTGTCCTGTGATGGCCCTCCCAAACAGAGAATAGCTTATCCCAAGGATAAAAGACCTTCTAAAATGGAAAACCAGACTCAGAATGATTTACCGTCATCTGATGATGCATCCCATTTAGGGTCCTCGCCCTATGACAGTCTGGAGGAACTATACAAGAGTGTGTCTATAATAAAAACCTCAATTGAGAAGCAACCTTATACCTATAGTGACCAGATGTTTTCTAAAAAAACCAAGGACATTTCAGAAAGGCATAGCAGTAAGACCAATCATCCACTTGTGCCCCCCAATCCCAAGATAATTCCTACAAATTTTGGTTTGATAAAACCAAAGGCCAATCTGGAGTCTTTAAGTCAATTATGTCTAATCACGGAAGATGAAATGCCAGAAAACAAACATGTTTCAGGCGCTTCAATGCCAAGTTTCTTTCCAGACCAGCTAGAGCAAGACGAATTAGAGGCATCTGGAACAAATTCAGAGACCAACATTTCCACTTATGAGCAATTAACACTACAAAAGTTGTCACGTGTCCTAAGCTTAAGCCTACCAAGGGGTCCTGAGACAGAAGGTGAGCGGCAATGGGCTCTAAGAAAACAGGATTTTCTTAAAGACTAAATGTTAACAGTCAACTCCAAATTGCTGGAACCTTTTGTGATACCAGACTAACCTGGAAACTGTATAATTTTGTTTAAAAAATATTGACATTTGATAATTAACATTTAGTGATGCCTCCTGTAGAGAGAATAAGAACACTGAATGTCGCTTGTACAAGAGTTTGGGACACTTGTAAAGAGCATTAGACTCTTATAATAGCACTTGGAACACTTGTTGAAGATCTGTGACCACCTGTAGAAGAGCTTGGACATGGAGAGGTTTGTGGGCATTTGTAGCAGAGCCTCAACACTTATATAAGGTTTTGGAACACTTGTAGATGATCTTGGAATACTTATAGGAGAGCTTGGAACACTTGTAGATGAGCTTGGAACACTTCTGGAGGAACTTGGACACTTGTAGAAGAGCTTAAAACACTTTTGGAGCTTGGAATGCTTGTGAAGCATTGTTGACACTTTTATGTAAAAGAGCTTGGAACTCTTGTGGAGGATCTTGGACAGTTGTAGACAAGATTGGAACACTTGTACATGAGCTTAGAAGATTTGTAGAGGACCTTGAAACAATTGCAGAGGTGTTGTGGAACCTGAGTTTTTATGTTTATGCAACAATTTATGTGTTGATCTAGTGTGTAGAATTATTATTTTCATAGAAGCTCTAGCTATCTATGAGAAGAATTAATATCCGGAAAAGGCACCTTTAGTTCAGGATAAATTATAAAATGTCCTGATATTTAATAGTAAAACATTTATGTTAGTTTCATTTGACTTCAGTGAATGATTCAAATTTGTAACTGAGGTACAAAATTTGTGAATTACATGAATGACAGTGTATTCAGCACTGTCGCTAGATCAGTAGATCAAAGACTGTAATCTTTAGATCTTTGTGAAAATATACCATTTTATCCATTTTATGAACTGCACTTGTACTTTAATAATTCAATAATTTGTACTTTAATAATACATTTTATTTTGAAAGTAATGCAATGCTCAGTGCAGTGACACGGATCACTCGTCTATGTATAGCAAAGTACAAAGAATAAAGAAAAAGGTAGATCATTTTGGAAACTAATTTCACATATACAAAAATGACTTTTTCCTCAAGCACAATCATGTAAAAAGACAAGAGGACTGAGAGCAATAACAGATTACAAAAATACTAGTCACATGACTTTTACACAATGACATTTACTTTCTATAAACGGTCCCTTAATAAACATTTACAGCATAAGTTCTCAAATCTGATTTGTCAGAAAGTGATTTAACAAACAACATTTCAGTCATTTAAGCCTAATAATAATAATAATAATAAACTTTCAGTAGACACTGAATCTGTTCTGATGAATCTGCAATGTTTTTTTATTATTTTTATTTTTTTTAGGTAAAATGACAAGCTGCATATTTTCATATTATTAGTTTCATATTATTATACAGTTTCAGCATAGTGGGTGCTGAAACTGGTACGAACTTGTTTTATGGACATTTAACATAAAACATTTAAAATTGCACAAATTAAATGTATTCATTGCAAATTGCTTTGGGATTAGCTGTGGTTTTGGACATGCTGTTATTGGACTTCACACCACTCCATTTTTTCCCCTTAATCACAAAAACAAAAAAGCTAGCCATCATCCCTCATTAATAATATTATCCAAAGGGAATCAATTTTGTATTAATCAACATATTTGTTAATTATAAATTCAATTAGATGATGAACACATGTTAATATTAATTCCAGCAATGAGTAAAAATAAACCAACAATCACCAATAGGCCTAAACACGTGATGTTCAATGGGCAACACTAATAAGGGAGAGAATTACTATCTCCGATAAAGGGACTTATTTTTAGTTGTGGCTGGAAGGTATATTTTTCATATAAACACTCATCCATATAAGCAGAAAATGAATGTTAATTCAGAGAGCCCTGATGTAAAGAATTCCTCCTTCACTCTGATTTTATAACATAAAGGGGGCATGCGTAATCCATACTGTTCACTCCTGAAGACAGTACAACTGAAGATCAGACACCGTCACAGGAGACGTACATCTTGCTCTTCTTTCTCTTGGCTTTGCTGTTGGCAGGCATGATACCCAGTGACTCCAGACGAAACGGGCGAGGGAGGAGTGCCTCTGCAGCAGGGTTGGATGCGCAAGGCGTTTGATGCGCCGGGATGTTTCCTGGAACAGCAGAGTAAAGGCTGGAGTTAGAGATGTGGAACATGAAGGTTTTCCAATTGATAAAACAAAAATGTTCGAAAACAGTGATGTAATGAGCTTCTCAAAGTCAACGGACTGAAAACTCTACACAGGATTACATAACTTTTTCTGAAATGCTGGTGAAAGAATGTGATTTCTTTTGTCACTTTTGTATGTATTTATCTCTTGCAAAATGAAATGTAAAGCTTCTTTCATACCAATTTAAGGTAAAATATTTTTTATATACAGGAACTCCTAAATGATAATTCATGACTTCCTGTTTTACTCAAAGTGCAAACATATATATCATATATATAAACAGGAAGTCACGAATTATCATTTAGGAGTTCCTTAAACAATCAGGTGAACTTTAAAATGTAAGTGGAAACATGATTTAGTTTATTATAATTATTAATTTATTTATTTTTAGCATGGTACACAGCCATGTACTTTTCTACTATTCTGGCTACTAGATCACACTAAAACTACCCAGTGTATCTGCATGAACAAGGTGTGCTCTAGGAAGCTTATGCTCTTACCGAGGCTCTTTATAGACTCTCCTGATAGAAGCTGATTGGCCCGCTTCATCTTGAAGTAGTTACTGGCGATGTTTTCGCTGTCGCTGCGATTCAGCATCTCTTTATAACGATCCTCCTCCTCCTACAGATAGAATATTAGCTGTGTATTAGATCATTATGTATTTGGCTTGTAGGTTAACATTTAAAAGAAATTATAACATTGTATAACATTGTATACAAAAACTGTGATTTGTGAAAGTGTACTCCCAGTGGGTTTGACATTCTAGCTCAACAGAATATCAAGCTTTTAATATTTTTTTTGTCTTGCAGAGGTATCTACAGTACTGTACAATGCTTTTGGCTTGTTTCCATATGCTTAACAGACAGTCATTATTGTCATGTAGTAATCTTGTCTTACTTATTTTATTGTTTTTAGCTTTAGTTTGTATTTCTCAAAGTTTGAAAGAAATCTGAATTTGCAGAAATTCTTCTTGCATACAGATGCTCAAGGCTTCAAAATTACAATTCCAACCTAACATTGAAGGCTTACAGTAATGAAATAAGTGAATACCAGGAAAGGCTCTGCTGGGTCCGAGGCTGAATTCCTGCGTCCTGGAAGTCTGGAAGAACTGCTGGCTGCCGACTGTGGAACTGCTGTGAGTCAGAAGCATCCTGTTTATTACTAACAGAGCCAATAATCCCCAGCCCATATCACCACTAATATCACCACTTACATCACAAGCTCTCGGTCTTGCAACAGCATCGGACCTACCTGCAGGTAGCGCTGTTTTCTGCACCAGCACCTCAGGCAGCCTCCACACGCTGCTGTCCTCATCCCACACCGCCTCCTTCTTCAGGCGCTCCAGGTTGCTGTAGTTGCAGTCCCTGCGCACTAGCGTCACCATGCGCTCCAGGAGGCCCTGTAGTAGCTGCGTTTCACGTTCCAGGCGCCGGATGGAGGCCAGGTAGTCGTCACGCTCAGCCGCAAACTCCACCTGCAGATCTCGGATCTCCAACTTGGCAGCTTTTAGCTTGGGGAGAAAATGCGCTCATTGTAATTTGAAAAGATTTTTGCTTTGCAGATCAGATGTAGTCCTTGTTGTCCTGAATTCCCACCTTGCTATGCGTGTTCTCCAACAGTCTGTTCTTGGCGTGTACCTCCTCCTGGATGGAGTCGTAGACGTTGAGCAGCACGGCATCGCCGTCCTCACTGTCTTGACTCAAAGCCTCAATCAGCTGCTTCTTCCTCTGGTTAGCCAGAGTCTTCCTCTGCCTCCTCCGCTGCCTCAGCTCCTCGTTTCTTGCCTGCTCGCCCCCGACAAACTCTTTCTCTAGTTGATGAAGCCTGAAGGTCAAAACAGCCTGACATTTGCATACTCACATGGATTGTCACTCGGATTGCGAGTAACGCGGTTTACGAGAGTTCCGCAAGACGAGCAAAGATTTTTAATAAATTTTGCCTTGAAAAACGATTCTTGGTTTATGAATACCAGTTTTTCTCTCACGTGCGCTATAAAATTGTGGGTAATCGTGCTGAAAAAAACCGTGCTGGTTCTTAGTGCGCATCTCTCACTGGTATAATCAACATCCGTGCACGTGTGTACTGTTTACTATAACAATGTGACCCCGCGTGTGCGCGTAAAACAACTTTTATTTTGTGTTTGTATGCGTGTGTGTACAGTGTGTGTACAGCGCGCATGAACTGTTTATTGTAAAACACATGCCCATGTAAAATAAAAGCAAGTCACATTAGAGAGGTTAAAGATCCATTTTCTCTCTCTGTGTCAGCGTGCACTTTGTATGCGAGCGCGTCATTGGACACTGTGGCCCTTCACACGCGCCCCTCCTCCTCTCGCCCACGCGCCCCTCCTCCTCTCGCCCACGCGCCCCTCCTCCTCTCGCCCACGCGCCCCTCCTCCCCACGCCCACGCACACCCGATAAAACAGTGTTTCTGTTGTGTGTGCGCGCGTGTGTGTGAAACTCAAATAAGAGAGGGGGTTACTGTATAAGATGAGAAGAGGGAGAGGGGGAGGGTCTCATTCCTCCTCTCTTACTTTAGCTTCACACACACACAAACACGCACACATACACAGTGCCTGTGCGCACAAACAGAAACACTTATCAGTCGGGATTTGTTTTTACTTTTTTTAAAGGTAAGGAAATAGGTATCTGCCTTCCATGGGATAATTACTGGGGTGATTGATATGTTTCAATTACCTGCAACAAGTTATTTAACCCTAACCTCCTAAACAACAATATCAGAAGATATATCCTGTGGTTGTGGCAAAGAGGTTGCTGAAATTACTGTCCTGCTTCAAGCAAAGAAAACAACTAAGGAGACTGCTGAAAGTGTTAAAATTGGGTTAAGACATTGGGGATGTCTAAAATGCATTTTTAAAAACTGGAAGGTAGTGTTGAAGGATTGTGGTGAACCATCATCTTCGAGGAAGAAATGTGGCCAGAAAAACATCCTGCAAGCGTGATGGGAGACTTATTTGAAACCCATAGCTATGTTTAAGAGTAAAAGTAAGAGTACTGTAAAGAGAACTCAAGGAATTGGCTAAACAGCTGTGTAGCCTGAAGAAAACAACTCATCAGTGAGACTAATCATAATCAAAGGCTTTAAGTTGCTAGGGAGCGTTAAGAATGTCCTGTGGAGAAATGGAAAAAGGTCATGTGGTCTGATGAGTCCAGATTTACCCTGTTACAGAGTGATGTCTAAAAAGAGAGGCGGACGAAGTGATACACCCATCATGCATAGTGCCTACTGTACAAGCCTGTGAGGACAATGTGTTACGTTTCCTTGGTTATTCCGTTTTAACGGTCCAAGTTCAGCCGGTCTTTCCAGGTTTTTCCATCAGTAGGTTTTTTTTCTCGCTTGATGACAAAAGCAAATTCCTTGTTGACAATACCAGGATTCATTGGGTTCAAATTGTAAGAGAGTGGTTCAGGGAGCATGAGACATCATTGTCACACATGGGTTGGCTCATGTCCAGACAATTGAGAATCTTTGGGATTTGCTGGAGAAGAAGTTACGCAGAGGTCCAACTTTCCCATCATCAATACAAGATCTTGGAAAAAGATTTATGTGACTCTGGATGGAAATACACGTTCTGACACTGCATAAGCTTATTGAAACGATGCCACGGCCGTAATCATAGCAAAAGGTGATCCAATTATATATAATATTAGGATGTGGGACTTTTTTGCTGGCCAGGCAGTGTACATTAGCTGTACATTGTAGCTAGATAGGACTGAATAAAACACTTTGTTTGAATCCATTTTAATTAGGATTATGTTCTGATTTCCAGCATGACCTTGTTCTACTTACGACACTGTTATGAACCACACAAAAATAATTCCCTAGTTTCGTCACCTCACCTTTCCAAAACATGTTTCCGATCCAGTGGGTCTGGCGTAGCAACAACCACTGACTCGGGAAGCCCAGACTCTCCCCCTGGACCTGCTTGAATAGCTCCCTTGTTTTCTCTACTCTCCTGTGAGACATGGGTGAGTAATTCTTGTAAAACAATGAGCACTTTTCCTTAAATGACCCCATATGACTCTGTACCAATCCACCAATACAAAGGAAGGACACTGACCTGTAACTTGTCCTGGGACACCTCTGAGGGCTCTGGGGTTTCCCCATTGACAGGACTGACCTCTTTGGTGGAGGCATCTGCTGCAGAAAAGACCAGAGTAAGAATATAACCCTGCACTATTATTTATCTCTGAACAAGTAGAAACAAAACAACTATTCACATTTATCTAAAATAAATATTGCATTTATTTAAATCCTTTCAGTTTTTTAGGGCAGAACATTTCAACATAGAGACCACGCGAGTGTTAAACATCTGTAAATTATAATAGTATTAAACATATATAATTAACAAGCTTAATTAATTTTTTTTTTAAACCTGCAATCCTCAAACACATTACTGTAAATATGCATAAAACTACATATGTGGTGATGGTGCTGAATTTACATTATTGTGAAAAATTCTACCGGAGATCATGATGATTGTGCTGACATCACAGATGGCCATTGTTATCATAATGAGTGCAGTTTAATAAAAGAAGGAATTTCAGCCACCTAAGAGCTATTAGTTTTCGCTCCTAAAAACTTCTTTTCTCACAATTTTTGCATTGATTTTCAAAAATGATCTTATAAGAAATACAGTGTAGAATTAGCAGAAATATGAACCTAAAGACCCAGAATGCAATGCAGCAATACAACACTGAGTTTCGCCTATGGCTTGGCTAGCTAGCTTGGCTTGGCTAGGAGATGATGTTGATGGTGCTGTGATACTGTGGAAGCTGATCTACAGGCAGAGTGTACAGAAGAGGAAGTGAGAGAGACCTGGAGAGAGTGGATCTAAAGAGCTGCATCATTCTCTTTATTTAGAGATGAAGCACTAGTCAAATCGCATTGTGGGTGATGTATGAAATATAACCAAGGTGATAATAGAAAAATTAAACCAATGCCTCATCGCAGACATCATTATAAATTAGAGATTAATGAGAAAAACTGGAAGGCAGATTTTTCCTTTTAAAATCCTCACATACACTCTGATTGTATTTGGTACTTTTTTTGACTCTCAGTCGGGAGGGCCGAAGACTATCACGTGTTTCCTCCGAAGCACGTGACGTCAGTCGACCGCATCTTTTCGAACTGCTCGCACACTTCCGCTTGCATGAACTCACAGACGTCCCTGATTGGCTGTAGATTAACGTGGCAGCACTAAGTACCTCTCATCCCTCCCCTCTGAGAGAGCTCGGCCAATCAGCTATCTCTAGACCTCCTGCTGCGAGAGGTTACAGCATCGAACTCGCGATTTCCAGAAGATAGGGCGAGCACTTTACCACTGCGCCACTCAGAGACTATTGTATTTGGTACTTAACCATCTTGTGCGCATTAGTGCTCCAAACTTTTCCCTGAGAGTATAGAATCTACACTCTGTGCACCCTGGTTTGATCTTACATGCTCGACTAGCTTGAGCTCGCTCCAGGCTGGATAGCTTGGTCTCGTAAGACATTCTCAAGGCTGTGATGTCCTCCTGAAGCTTAGCCTTGGATTCCTGCTCTGCGTTGTAGTCTGCCTGCAGTCTGGCAAGCTTCTCCTCGTAATCCTGAATTCTCAACATACACACACATACCCAAACACACACAATTCTCTTCATCAATTCTGGTGCTCAAAGTAGATTTCCAATCTAAAGTCGGGCAAAGCATCAATCAATTGTTTTTTTTGTTTTTTACATTAAGAGCATCTATAACGTGTATCTCTGTGAAGACTGTAGTGATATAAATATTTATAACCCATCATAAAAATTACAATGAGCTTAACCTCTGCCTACTTGTCATACATGACTGAAAAGTGCGTTTTCTCATATCCATGTCAATATGTGTGTCCTTATTGGATTACACTGACTGGCCAAAAAAAAATCACTATTTCTGAAGAGTGAAATTATTGGCTTGCATCAAGTGAAGAAAACAACTGAGGGTATTTGCAGTTACTGGAACTGGCTTAAGAACCCTTAAACACATTATCAAAACCCGGAAGGATAGCGCTGAACTATATATAACCTTCATGGAAGAAATGTGGTCCTGAACAAATCATGACGGAGATCACTTAAACACTTGGTAAAGTTGCATCATAAAACTGCACAGTCAAAGAATGAAATTTTGCAAGGCGTGTAACATTAATTACCTTATTCAAATATTTAGAAACAAAAATACCACTTTCTATTAAATGTTGTGTGTGTATTTGGACTCTGTATAATACAAACCCACCTGTTTAATCTTCTCTCTCTCGATGCTCTGTGGTCTGGACTGGATGCCTGCGCTCCCCTGTGACCTCTGACCTGCTAGCAGAGCTGACACTGAACAAAGGATATATGGTGAACATTTGCAATATAAACCTTTCTAGCTTTTCATGATATGAAGTATTCTTAAAAACATTCGTATTCATAGAGGAAACATTAGGGACTAATCCAAAATCTTTGGCCTTTTATCATGAAAAATAACTTGGATGATATAGTGTTCTAACAAAAATTACAGCCAAAGGGTGCAGAAACCTGCTTACACTGCAGTCGTACACAAGACATCCAGATTCTAAAACATCTCCACAAGACAAGGTCATAGTCCGTTAAGTGAAAGTGATAGTAGGAGAGTCCAGTGAAACAAATAATCTGCTTATCTGATGGTTAAGTATGTACTCAAATCTGAGGTTTTCCCCAGGGGGCTGCCATGACAATGAACAAAGCAGACCTTAGTCTAAAAAAGTTTAAGCAGCAGAGTACTATTACTCAAGTAGAGGTAAAAAGTAGTCATCCTGAATATTACTCAAGTAAGAGTAAAAAAGTATTCGGTGAAAAGACTACTCAAGCACTGAGTAACTGTTGCATCATAATGTCCGATTTATTATTTATTTAGAAATTATGTAAGCAGTCAGACAAAATGATGAAATAATGTACAAATTCTGACATTTCCAAATAAAATAAATGCATTAAATAAACAAATAAAAGTAATATCTTTACAAAATAGTAAATTAAGGAATAAGAAACACAAATTTCTTAATCTCCCTTTTTTCACAACATAAAGCTTTTGAAACAAATCCCTACTGTAGGGAACATACAGTATGTATGCGTGAACAATGTAACCATTTCCTGTGTAAGATATACTGTATATTCAGTCGCCCTGCAAATGACTCAGCAGATAGAAAATAACATTAGATACATGTGTACAATAATGTAAGAAACTTAGATATTTTTGCCTCAAGCTTATTTGCTAATTATATATTTTAGCATTGCAACATTAAATAAAACACCTAAACTAATCGCGACATGTTTCCTTTCCTGTCTACCACGGCTGAATTTTTTTTCTGCTATAAGCAGCGTTTCTCTTCGGTCATTTGGCCACATGTGGTTATTGTTTTTGCGGCTGATTGGTCAGACGGAATCATGTGATTATTCTTGATACACCCCCTTCTCAGTCTGATGAAAAAGACCAGAGTGACGTGTTTACATAATGCAGTTTTATTCCGATTATTCTGATTAGTGGAATATTAGGGTCCGTGTAAACGCACCTGTTGAGCTTTTGAAATAAGGCTATGTGTGGAAAAAGATTTAGTTTCTGCCATGATCTCATTTTAAAGCAAATAACGGAAATGGAATCTAATCCAGTTTTTGCAATAATGGAATAAAGTCATTTGGTCACAACACTCCACTGTATTTCTTAATATAATTTTGGAATAAAAAAAACATCTAAACTGTATTACGTTCATTTGTGTTCGTGTACGCGGGCCGCTGGACAAACGAGGGTGTATGTAGGCACGTACATTTTTGAAAAGCATGTGACTTGAGGCTGAGCTCTAATTAGATCTTTTCCAATCATTCTTGGGGCGCAGCACTAAGCGCCCTGAACCCTCCCACTCTTGTACTTAGCGAATCAATATTGTTTTTAAATATTTGGGCTCATGTGATTGGACCATTCTCAACTAGTCTTTTCCAGCACTTCTTATGGCAAGCGGAGCTGCTGACTGGATGGGGTGAGTCATTTTATTTTATGCTAGTAGTAATGATGCGCAATCACCTGAGAAATGGTTATTAAGAGGCGAGTATTAAAAGTTTAATTTTAATTTTGTTTGTGCCCCCCCCCCCCCCCCCAAAAAAATTTGCACCAGCCGCCACTGCACCAGAATGAACGAATCTTTTTGACTCATTTACTTCACTTTGCTCTTTTGATCAGAAGTAAAATAAAATGTTATGTTTTCAATGAACAGACCCCAAACACAAATTCACGTCTTCTGGTCTAAATTATTCATTCTTTTGCCACGTGACTCCCATAGACCCTGTGCAGTGCATTACACAGGAAACAGAATTGAACGCTTCATCTCATGAGTCTTCTACTCCAAGTCATTCGTTCTTTTGAATCTATTGCACTGCTTAGTGTCTATGGGAGTCACGTGACATAAGATCGAACGATTCGGACTAGAAGACTCAAAGGTAACTACTCATTTCTGTTTCCTGTACATAACCTTCAGAGGTTTTGCGATGCTTTGCGCAAATGCGCCCAGTAGGAAATGAACGAATCACTCTCTGAGACTACTCGTTCTTCTGAGTCATGTTAAAGACTCGTTCAAAAAGAATGAACCATTCAAGAACGACCCATCACTAATTGTGGGTATTGTAGCTTATCTAACAGTACTGGCTCAAACAGTGAGAAAATACTGAGGCAAATCAAGATTTCGATAATGAACTTGAGCTGTATCAACCTGACGCAAATGTGAGCTAGTTTACTAGCAGCTAATCATAATGCTATCTGAGCGATTACCTTACCTTTAGTAGCAGGTAATTGGCTTGCTACACAAGTTAGCTAATGTTAGTAATATTAGCCTATGTTTTACAGCAAAAGGACAAATTGGATAATAATATATATCCTCATATATATATAAATATTTGTTGGCGAGTAAAAGTGTAAAGATGTTTGAAGCTTGTCTGTTGTGCTGTGGTGGATTTTTCTATGTTAAATATTTCAACAGTGTACTTCATCAGGTGTACTTAATGACAACATAAAGAACTTTAGAGATCTTACAATCGAGGGTCGCAGTCCCGAGCTGCCCGGAGATGAGCGATTTCAGCTGTTTGATCTCCTCCTGGTATTGCCGCAGTAGTGCATCCTTAGGGTCCTCGTTGATGCGTGGACGGTTCTGGATGCTCTTGGCACGGTTGGCATAGCGCAGCGTGCTCAGGCTCTCCTCGTAGTTGTTGTCGGCGGGGGAGAGGCAGGCCACCATGAGGGTGCGCGTGTTGCCACCTAAGGAGTCCTGAAGGAGGCGAGTGAGCTTGGAGTCGCGGTAAGGGATGTGCTTGGAGCGTCCGTCCACCAGTGCCGAGATGACGTTGCCCAGTGCTGACAGGGAAAGGTTGATTTTGGTGGCTTCCTGGAGGCGGTCACCCGTGGCACCGGTCTTGGACTGGCGCTCGCTGCCGGCCAGGTCCACCAAGTTGAGCTTCCCGGCGCGTAAGTGATCTTCACCAGCAGCATCTCAGATTATATAAGAAAGAAAATTAATTATTATTATTTTAACATTCTTTTTTCATACTGAAAGCCCAAGGTAAGGTAAGATAATGCAAATGTTTGCAGTATATCAACCAAATAAAGTCAACACTATTCCAGCTTATTATGGGAATGCTGGGTGAGAGGCAGGATTACACTCTGGATAGAGCGCCAGGCCATTATAGTGCACATTTCTACACACAAACACACACGTGGCAAAATAGAGTCACCCTACCACATACTGCCATATTTTTGCGAGGTTGGAGGAAATTGGCAAACCAGAGGAAACCACACTGACACAAGAAGAACATAAAACACTCTACATAGATATAATGATTGGTGATGGCACCACCATGCCACTTACATGCCACTATATTCAAACCCACAGGAAGGTTTTTTAAATGTCTTGTAACAAAAAATGAAAAAGCTTAAACATAAGCAGAAGAAACATTACTCTTCAAACATCTAAAGAATGTTACAATAACTTTCCAGCTGAATGAATGAAAGAGTTTCCTTCCTCTTGTGGAGTATTATACAGTGTATGCATGTGTGATATGTGGGTGTGTGTGTGCTTGTGTGAGCGAGCCCATACCTGTGTTGCAGATCTCCAGGTGGATGGTGAATATGGAGTGCGAGCGGGAAGAGTCTTTGTTCATCAGCGTGTATCCAACCGAGCGATTTTTCCAGCCTAGCTCCATGATCCGCTCACACTCTCCTACACTGTGCACTGTGTGCATGGAGAGGTCTCGCACATACACTCCTTGCTCTGGATGTTCTTTCAGCTGCTCCAAATACAAACACACACACACACACACACACACACACACACACCACAAACACACACACAAGAAACATAACCTCAAACAACACACTGTGTGTGTATCTGAACCTGCAGAGGTAAATGTATGTATTATACTGTATATACTGTAAATAAATAATAAATAAAAGAGCAACACACCTCCAACTTCTGCTTGGTGTCTTTCCCCAGAAGGTCCCGGATTTCCTCTTTGTAGATCTCAAGGTAGGAGGCTCGCACAAGGAACTTGGTGTTTTCTGCACACTTTAATGTACATCAATGAATTTAAACGTAATTATTGGCACCCCTAAGCAACATTACTCATTGAGTTTAATACTTTTGATAAATCTTTTTTAATGAAGTGTGCCAATAATTATGAAGTATGGACAAGCATACAGAAGCATAAACTTGATTTATTTAATTTTGTCTCAATGGACCATCACCTACATAATTACCGGCACCCTTTATGCTAAACAGATGCCATGTATAATGTTATTTAGAGGTGCCAATAGCTTTTTTTTAATTCACATAGATAACAAGACAAAACATTGAGCTTATGTTCATCTTATTATCTCTAAATAAAATCAGCTCTATACACATTGCCACCATTTATTAAAAGAAATAATAATAATAACTCTACATAATAACCTCCAGTTATTAACAAACAGACAAATGAAAAAAAAACACTACATGCAATGAGTGATGTTATTTAAAGGAGAAAATATTTTTTGCCACATACATTTTCTCACTCACTCACTGACTTATCGTCTATACCGCATAATCCTGTTCTCAGGGTCGCAGGGGGCTTGGAGCCTATCCCAGGAGACTTAGGACCTGAGACAGGGTACACCCTGGACAGGGTGCCAATCCATCACACGGCACGCACACATACACACACTCACACAGTACAGGCAATTTCGGAACACCAATTAGCCTAATCTGCCTGTCTTTGGGAGGAAACTGGAGTACCCAGAGGAAACCCACCAAGCACGGGGAGAACATGCAAACTCCATGCACACAGAGACGGGAATCGAGTCTGGCCGTGATTCGAACCCAGACCCTGGAGGTGCAAGTGCTAACCACTACACCACCTAGGGTTAGGGTTAGGGTTTAATCTATTAAAAGAAAATGCTGTGATTAAAGTTTTGTTCAAGAAAACATACTCCTCCAATCGTTTGAAAGAGAAAATACAAAATCATTGTGTTTGAATTTTATGGCATACAAAAGTTTTTGGCCAACTCTTTTAAAGGGTGCTAATATTTCTGCAAATGACTGGAAAGAATAGTATTACTAACCTGGATGGTCTCAAAGATGTGCTCAAAAGCTCTTGGGATGACCCCTCTCTGAGCTGGGGGGTCTGACACACCCTGCATGGTGAACGATTTTCCACTTCCTGTTTGTCCGTAGGCGAAAATCGTGCCGTTGTACCCTTCAGTGACGCCCTGTAATGAAAGCAGATAAGAGAAAAAGTTTGAAATGTCATCACACACACTTAAAGCCCTTTAGGACCTGTTCGTTTTCAGGAGTCATCCTCGGTGTCATTGTGTCATTTGAGCTTGACTACTGTAGACGAGGGCTGCTATCCGATTTACCCTCTGTGTCACTGTATTCTGTTTCACACGTTGTCAGATTAATGTATACCTTAATGTTAACCCTTTCATCTACAGGGCTCACACTGAAATTGTTAATTGAGAGAATTTAGATGTGCTGTAAATATCCTCCAAATCACTGTCATCTTACATGCACCTGATGTATCCAGATTTTCATTACTCTATTAAGTGATCTTTCAGTCCAACATGGTGAACATTGATACAGTACATGCAACATGTCTTGACCATTTCTCAGTAAACTTTTTAATCAAATATGTTTGAAGTTAAATCAAGTTAAAAAAAACAGTATCACCTTTATTATGAATAAACCTCTCATGAGTGGGAAAAAAAAATTACCTCCACTAGAGGATATGCAATCTCGTTGTACATCTGCTCAGTGGTGTGATCGATGAAGTACGTCCCGTCGAAGGTGAACTGCTTAGGCGGTTCTTCTGCGGCTCCCGGCTTCTCAATGAAACATTGACAGTGGCTGCAATCAACAGACACCACCATCTTACAGTTAAGCGCCTTTTCCCGGTTGTTCAGAGGCCGGCATCGGACCACCACCTTCACCGACTCTGACGCCATCACAGACTGAAGCACAGGAGAGACCAGCTCGAGCTCTTTGATAATTTTACCTAGGCTTTTCCTGTAAAACCATAAAAAGGATGCCTTTTAGTCCAGAGATCACATGATTTCATTATACAGCAACTGGGTTCCAACAAAGATTCAAATATTAATAAGAATAAAAAAAAAGAATTAGTGATGAGATTTCATCTGTATTAATAAAAAATGATTAATAAAAGCTCATCATATAATAAAAAAATTACTGTAAAATTAAAACCAGTATTAAATATAATTGTTGTTGCACAAATCTGCACCAAAAGGATTCAAACCTATTTTTTATTCAGAAATTAAACAATGTCTGTAAAGTAATCGATTGTGTTTAACTAGCAAAAAATAATCTTAAGTCTGGATGAAAGAAAAAAGACAAAATAGTTTAAAGAGTCAACAGTTTATATTCAAGTCAAACTGAGACATGATGAACTGTGATTTCCAGAAGACTTTAAGCAGAGTAACGGTGAAGAGACACTTAGCCACCATAAAACATATGAACAATGCGGACGTTTTTAAAAAAATCTGTGAATAAAGATCCCGGCTGAGGTAGTCATTCCTGTCATTGGAATGATCCTTAAAAAAAATTACGGATAACTTGTCAACATGCAGAAGACAAGTTAGTCTGGGAGTTATTGCTACATCCCTGTACAGGCCCACATGTTTGGGCCATTAAAGGAGTTCCTGGGAGGTCAGAGTTTCAGACATGAAGTAGGCAGTCAGATCATGGCTCCGGCATATTGAGAAAACTTCCTGCCTTGATGGCAAGCACTAGTGAAACACTGTAATTAATGCATTAATATAGCAGGGGATTATATAAAGAAATAAAGGGAGATGTTACTCTCATAACTGTTTTGTTATTCTAAAGAATCCAAAAAAGTCAAGACAAAAGTCCTTCTTTAAATCAAGTGTTCAATTTTTCATTAAACCTGGATTAAGTTTAATCCTAGTGTTTTGTTACTTTAAACACAAATTTTTAGTGAGGGATACATTTCCTGAGGCGGCACGGTGGCTTAGTGGTTTGTACTGTCGCCTTGCCCCTTGCGTGCATGTTCTCCCCGTGCTTGGGGGGTTTCCTCCGGGTACTCCGGTTTTCTCCAGCAGTCCAAAGACATGCAGATTAGGCTAATTGGCGTTCCCAAATTGCCCATAGTGTATGCATGAGAGTGTGTATGTATGTGTGTGCACTGAAATGGACTGGCACCCCATCCAGGGTGTACCTTGCCTCATGCCCTAAGTCTCCTGGGACAGGCTTCAGGCTCCCCCATGACTCTGTATACAGGATAAGGCGGTAAAGATAATGAGTGTGTGATACATTTCCATTTTGAAGCTTTGAAAAGCATATCAGAAACAAAACTGAAAAATCTCACTGTGGTAACATTGTTAGTGATCATTTTTTTTAGACTAGCAATCAGACATAACACCAGGCTGAGATCAGCATGGCTCACAAATTATGCTCTGTGTGACACGAATAAACAAAATTATGACATAAAAATAATAAAAATAAATCGATATTCATAAATATTCTGTCCAAAAGGAGTTGTATACAAATGAACATTGTGGAACAGTAGTGCAAAGTCCTAAAGGGATAATAATAATAATAATAATAATAATAATAATAAACCAACTTGTCAGTAATTTTAATCATCAGGATAGGAATAAAACTTCAGTTTAAATTAATGTGCATTTTCATACTTCTGTTGTTTCTCTCAACAAGTGACTAATATTAAAATATATAAACAAACAAACATGAGTTGCTATATAATAAATCCCAGACTGTCCTCCAAAGACAAAACATACTAATGCTAGTTTAGGGAATAGTTTTCCCCCCAAAGTACTTCCTAAAGATTAATTTACTTATTTATTTTTATGTTGCCACTTTAAACCTCTTTTTAAAAAAAATAAAATTCTTGTATTTTCTGTATTAAATACCATTGACCTAAAAGTTACTATTTAGACACATTGACTTATTACCCAGTAAAAATGTTTAAGCTACGTTGATGCTGGATGTCCACATTTTATTTCTTGTTCTTCTTATTATTATGATTTTAATGTAAATTTTACAAGCCTTATAAAAAGTTATATTATTGGCATTATTCATGGGAAGACACAATCACCCAAAAACGTAAATGTGCAATAAATAAATTATATGGACAAAATGTATGCATTAGCATAACACAGTATATTACTTTATTAGCATGATTTTAAAAAAGCAATATAGCTAAAGAAACTAGCCTTCTAAGAGAAGCAAGCTTGCTATTCTGCCGGCTCTAACGCTATTTAAAAAAAATAGATTTAAGAACAGATAATAGGACAAGATATTTGATTACACCAGTTCTCACCATTCCCAGATCCATAAAAGCGTTAAAGTCGAGCTTAAACAAACACCGTTATTATCAGTGCTGTGTGTCCTGCCGTGGCGTGCTACGTTGCCTAGCAACCTGAAACTCCGCTCGCGCAGAATTCCCATTCTTTTTCGCTGTAGCCACGTAATTACGTCATCAGCGCCGCCATGTAGGAGGAGCTTGGATAAGGAAGAAAAAAAACAGCGTTTTGTTAGGTGTTAAACAGACTGTAAATGTGACTTGTGGTAAAATATAGGTTGATGAAAAAGGAAACAAGTTTCTGTTCAAGTCTAAAATTAATATTTACACATATTAAATTTACTGAACAGATTTTAAGGAACATCCTTCAACAAGCTGACTGACTTGACTGACTAAATGTTATGTTTAACAAATTGAAAAAAAAAAAAAAAACAGAAGCAACCTATAGCAATTTGATTGATATATTTCAAATAAACACAAGGAATAGTTTTACACTGAAAAAAAAAAAAAAAACACGCTTAAAAACAAGTTATGACAAGGTGACTGCTGATTTCCATCACTAGAAGTTAGCCTGGGTTAGTTTGTAAACAAATGTGTAGCTCCCATTTAAGATGATGACCACTGTAATAAGTACATTTTTATAAGGTTTTAAAGTAAAATGTTTAAAGACGTCAGCTTTGGTGAAGTGCTTACTTGTAAAGATATTTTTGCATTATTATACACGCAAAATGCGTTACTGGGAATAACCATGCATATACTGCATTTGCACATTTCAGAATATGCAGAAATTATTGACAACAAAAAGGTCCTAATCTTTGAAATTAAAAGAAGAAACAACACACATTATGCATTCTGTTATAAGAAAACAATTAATAACAGTGTGGTAGGATGTGCCACATATTTCTGACCTGACGTTTTTTTTCCATACACATTATTTAATAACACGTCCCCTTGTGTTTTATTCATCTCATATTGCACACAATTTGCCAATTACAATTTTTACTCTATAGCTGAAGAGGACTTTATATCTACAGCTGCATGCTGGCAATGGCATAAACTGCCATTTTGTCACCAAAGTCCTCTGTGCTGAAGACACTGAAAAGTCCCCTCATAAAATGTTAAATACCTATTTTCTTATTTTTTAAAAACTTTGCCATACAACATGACTTGAGCAATATGTCTGTGTTACATAAAAAAATTGACAGAACTGATCTCAGATCAATGAGGGGGAAACATCTAGGGCTATAAATAATGAAACCAAACACGGAATCACTTTTAAAACATTTATATATAATTTGAGGAGATACAAGATTCTCTTAGGAAAGTGCTTCAATAGTAAAGCTGATAAAAAGCCTAATAAAAGTTCAAGTTGTGTTAGAAAAGAAAAAGGAGCTGCAGCAAGTTCAGAGCTCTTAAGCCAAAGTGCAACTCTGACTAGAGCCAGACACCAAAACAGTTCCATCAATACTATTAATAAAACAGATTTCACAGACTTCCACATCATTCACAAACTATTTAGCCAAAATTTCAATTAACTTTACTGCTAACGTGTAGTGTGACTCAAAAGTTTACACCTCTGGTTAGTTAACAATACTGCTTAAGAAATTTTTTAAAGTTGTTGGACATACATAAAACACAAAAAATACAGGCCTGTCAGGGAGGGGGGGGGGGGGGGGGGGGGGAGTCTTGTTAAGTGTTAACTAAAGAAAAAAAAGCCCCTATTCACAAGAACAAAAATGAGAGATGAAAACAATCATAACATTCTAATCACCGTGTGTTTTGTGTCTAAAGTGCAGAACATTAGGAGTTAAGTGAGGTTAAAGATTAAAGTGTCTAGACGTTGATAAAACAGCTGATCAGCTACCTGTTGAAGAGTCGCGAGTCTAAAAATAGAGATATTTACACAAAACAGATTTAAATC
Organism: Clarias fuscus; assembly: GCA_030347435.1. NCBI lineage: Eukaryota > Metazoa > Chordata > Actinopteri > Siluriformes > Clariidae > Clarias > Clarias fuscus. The sequence continues at coordinate 5,343,270 of CM059215.1, forward strand.
CAGGGCTGATTTTTTATGTTTTTCCGTTCTGGTGAACGTTTAGTCTGGACTTTGCTCTCTTCCCATTCGTAACAGTGGTTAACACGAGCACAACTCAGTGGCACCTCCAGTTCTTCTCTGGTCTCAGTGTAGTGCTCGATCAGTGTGGTGAGATTCTCAAACTGTATACGACACTTCTACAGAAAGAATGGAAGAATAAAAGGAAAAAATCTTAGTTAGTGAACAGACTACATAATGATAAGAAACTAACTGATCAAGCACTTTACCTAAAAGCTGTAAGCTAATGAACAAAATGTATCCATTATAGCAGGAGAACCTGAAATGTTCGTTGCATTGGGTTAAGCTTTACTTTCGGTCCTCATGACAGCTCCCAGCACTGCAACATTTTAACAAAACTTCTGCCGATAACTCCACCTCTTTTGCAATATCGACAGGTCTCAAACAACATTTTTTTTTTTTGCATGTGTCTAACCTGCCCAAATACTGTATACAGGCATATTAAATAACTCAACATCATCCATTTCATAAATGATGCAAAGTACATACGTGAATCATTTCACACCACCACTTTTTCATCACTTATAAAAAGCAATAAACCTTTTTTCCCTGGCAGTCTTTTGCTTTACACTGTGGTTCAGTAGATGCCAGTATTGCTCCAATCGCTCAAACTCAAAAGTGGAAGCAGCATTTAGCTCACAAAACAAGAGTATTTCACAAGTACTTTGATGAAGTAGTTTCTATTTTGCAAAAATTTAAGTACATTTTCAAGGAAACTGAGGAAAATTCTGAATCAAAAACTAACCAGTCTACTCAATGAATTGAAATCAACCACCAAAAATGTAATTAAACTGCATAATTTATTTAATCGTACAACTCTATCAACTACAGTAATCTTCAATCATTTCTCCTCTGTAAAAGGTACAGCTGCAGGTTTTTATTTTTATTTTTAGATAGACCCAATTCCATCTCTTTAATGATCTGATCTTCATATTGAATTGCATTTTAGGTGTAGCTCCTGCTTATTTGAAATAAAAACGTATTCCAGGCACAATGGGTCTTCATGGATAGAATTGGACACTATGACTTACTGTACTAATATTACTAGATATTATAACTCTTCATACACGATGCATAGATTTAATAAAACCAAAGCTCACCTCGAGGAACAGTCGTCCATTGCTGGAGGTCTTGATAGCCAAATTGACCAGACCTGAAGGGAAGCGTATGAGCAAAGATTCAACACTGGGATCTTTGGGGTGGGGACACAACAAGTAGGAACCGAGGACGTCTTCAGGAAGCAGAGATGAACTGCAGTCACTGGAACACATTGATACTTATTTTACACATGACTTAAAAGTCTTGGTCAACATCTGACACATTAAAACTCTCCTGAAGATGCTTTAATCTCACTTTCAAACATAAATCTTTTTACAATTTTTTTTCCTCTTTTTTAATTTTTTTAAACATGACTGTTGATGAACTCCAGTGCGGTTTAAGCACTACAAATAAACTTTTCTCATTTGCTGATAATAGTCCTGCTGTAGTAGTTATTCAAACTCCAATATAGATAAGACAATTAAAAAAAAACAACACTTCACCTAGAGACGCCAGCCCAGCACCACACGGCATGAGCCAGTGCTTCTTCGGTTTCGGCCAAGCTTGGTGCGCGCACCCTGCATACTGGTACACTGTCCTGTCCCTTGTCTTTCACATACATGTACACATACACACAAAGTCACATCACAAGGCCACAACAACCACACACATCAGACATTTACTACACATGTGAACTGAACGCACAGACGCACATCACAAATCTTTCCTAAACACACAGATTTATCATCAGAAACAGCCAAGCTGTGTGTATAAAGTGAAAATTTTAGATGCCCGTGTGAGAAGTAGCCCAGTGACACACCTCATCCTACCCCAACCAGTGAGGTCTAGCAGATATTAAAAGGTCTGCATTACCTAAGGAACTCTTTCACTTTTGACAGTGTTCTCTGAACACTCGTCCCACCTTGTGGAGCGTTCAGGCGTTCCTGCAGGTGCCGCTGTTTTACAGGAGTGCAGGTGAAGGACCGGTAAGCCCCTGAGCGCAGCACTTTGTCCCTCATGGCCTGCTTTCGTACAAGTGTAGGGGACGTCGGGAAGACGTCGTCTGGACTGCTAACAATCTCCGCACTGGGTTTGGAGGAGCCCTGGTGACGTCAACAGCATCAATCAGGAATCATGACGAGTGAAAAAGCACAAACTTTTTAACTGTGTGATAATTTTTTTAGTATTCACCACAGTCTTTTTGTCTGACAGCAGGCCCTGAGCAGGCGCCCTGCGAAAGGACACCAGGGCGTTGATGCTGAGCGGGAAGCCATGGTTCAGCAAAGAGGGGTTACGAGTCGGCTTCTTCCCAGATGTCTTGTCCTCCGCCTCTTCTGGATGTTTCTCCAGATAACACAGCTGGAAGCAGCGGCACAGCAGCATGTTCAGGAACTGGGCCTTAAACACATCAGACACAAACAGTATACTATGAGATTGTACGATAAATAAAAAAGCAGAATGAGGAGACATGGCGTTTGGTGGAAACATACTGCTCTGGCATGTCTGGCCTTGAAGAGGTGGCAGTAGAGTTGAGTGTCTGGGGTGCCGGGATTGTGGGCGACGAATGCAAACTGAGCATCAGAGGGCCGGGCGATGGACAGCGAGACTCGCTGCAGAGCGTGGGCCATCAGAAGTGTCTGAGTGGATAAACATATTAAAGAATACATGCAAGAGATGTCAATATCTATAAGAAATTAACCAAGACAATATTAGATCTTACCGTCTCGTCTTCGTTATAAACCTTCACTCCTTTAATGGAGAATTTCAGGGAGACGTATCTCCTACGCTTATACCGCTGTAAAGAGGAAACAACTTAGGTGTATGGATAAGTATATTAAAAAGGGGCAAAGAAAAGAAAAGAATATTGTGCAAAAGTTACCTTAAGGGACTTGAGCTGCAAGTGCAGCTTTTGAATTTGTTCATCCAAACAGCAGTCGTCCACAGGAAATGAACCAATGTACTAAACAAATAATATAAAATTAAGGTAGGACAGACCCATGCCCAAAAAAAATTATAAAATGTATACATTTAGAAGAGCCTAGAAAAAATGCCCAGCAAATGTGAGAAAGTTTATGGGGTGTGTCAAACTTTGTCATTTGGGCAAGACAATACAATTATAGATTATTGAGGTCACAGGAAATGGTGTAATATTCTTTTCTGGTAGATAGATAATTGTCTGGGTGGACAATATGACAGGAATGTTTTTAAATATCATCGAGCATTTTTGATACACGATGTGAAGCATGATAAATTGCCAAGAAAACAGATACAAAACAAAAAACAAAAACCAGAAATGCTGAAAGTTCTGTAAATATTTGACCATTTTATAATGGTAAAGCAAATTTTGAAGAAGAAGAAAAAAAAAAAAAGCATCTGTTGTAATTATTATTAAATCTAACAAAAAAAAACTGTAATTGCTGACAAATTGCTGTAGTACAAGAGAAACAAAACACTTTGGCATGGACTGATATTTAATAATGAACAAAACTGGACACTACGCTGTTGCTGATTTCTTCCTGTAACTGTTCGGTGTGGTTTCCAAATAGAACCTCTTTTGCGATAAACCATGAAATAAACCCTTGTAAAACCATTTGTGGGAAGCCAGACTGAAATCAGATAGACATTTTTTCAAAGCTGACAATAAATGCACAAGATTTAAACTATTCTAATTTGAAGCCATATTAAAAACCTTAATAGCAAGAAACAGGAAAGCAAACACCGGCATCGTAAATACTAAAATTAAAATGTTCTATGCAAACTGAAAATGTGAATAATTATAGTGACGAATTTAGATTTGATTTTAGACGGTTGCTCCTCACCTCGGCAGACCTGGTTACAGTTCCATTCGCACTGTCCGCTGTCTCATCCATGCTCTTATATGTGCTTTGACTGTGGTTAAAAAGAACAAAGGACATAAATGAATAATTTGCAAAACACCTTCAAGTTTTATTTAAACTTTCTTTTTAAACTTTTATTTATTCATTTAAATAGCGGCGGCACGGTGATGTAGTGGTTAGCACTGTCGCCTTGCAACTCCAGGGTCTGGGTTCGATTCCCATCTCTGTGTGCATGGAATTTGCATGGATTTCCTAACTGTTCCCAAATTGCCCGTAAAGTGAGTATATGTGTGCCCTGCGATGGACTAGGTATACCCCGCCTCGTGCCCCAAGTCTCCTGGGATAGGCTCCAGGCCCCATGCGACCCTGAATACAGCATAAAGCGGTATAGACGATGAGTCACTTCATAATTTACCTTAAAAAAAAATTTTTATTGTTCCATTCCTGGACAATTCATCTTTATAAATAAATAATAAATAAATAAATAAATAAGTAAGTAAATACATACATACATACATAAATAAAACACTGATCATTCAATTACATACAAACACCAAATGTGTTAACACAAATTAATTCATTATGTTTATATGGAGAGATTACCGAGAGAGAATCTGTTTAAAAAAAAAAATTAAAAAAAAAGCATTGTATGTGAGGGGTTCAAATAGAATTTATACACAATGGAAAGTACAAGGGGTGTTTAAGTTAAACTGGGACTTGTGGTGATCTTCCAGGTGAATTAAGGCACAAGGCCGATTGACATTTACAGAAGACTTTAAGCACAGTATGGGGAGGAGACTCTTAACCACAGTAAAACATTAAAAATGGTACAAACATTTTAAAGACGACAGATAGTCTGTGAACCACAATCACGGCTAAGGTGTTTCGGAACCTACTGCAGTCATTCAGTGAGTGAAACGACTGGTCCTTGAAAATAGACGGATAATGCGTTCCTAACTTGCAGAAAACAGCAATCTGTCCGTGGCTACTGTACACAAAATCATTCACCAACACCACTTGCACAATACAGGAACTCGGCTGGGAGTTATTGCCACAACCCCCTGTACAGTCCTGCCTTTGCTACAAGCCATTTCCACATCTTTGGGCCATTAAAGGCGTTCCTGGGAGGCCAGCATTTCAGACGTGCATAAGGCAACATTTTCTACCTTGATGGTATCCAAGCACTAGTGAATCCGGTGCTAAGTGCATTAGTGTAGCAGGGAATTATATAGAGAAATAAAGAGAGTTTTAAACTCTCATAACTGTGTTATTCTGTACAATCAAAAAGTCTTACATAGATGAGTTCACACCAGGGCCACCTGAGGAAATTCCTTTAAGCAACTAATTTCATTGATCTGTACAAAGACTTTCCGAAATGCCTGGACATGTCTCATCTATATTGAACAAGCAGGATGTTCATAAATACACACACACACACACACACACACACTTATTCACACACTTACTCACACACTCAGATATGTATTAGTGTCTAGACGGTGGTGTATGAGGCAACTATAAAAGCTCAACATCATTATCTCTCAAAGTTAAACCACTTTATTGACATTGTTGTGTTTAGTTGCAGGTCAGGTCATTAACCCGACTTAAAGTTAATCGAATTAGAACCTCAATTCACAGATACAAGAAAACATTTCCAAATCAACTTATAAAACTAATCATATAAAACATTACAAGTTAAAAACCTCAAAACACACAACACCTTACGCACACTGAACACACCGAACACCACCTGCTACAATCACACATGCAGGTAAAACCTCGCCTCCACGCTTTCTGTCTTACTTTAAAGTGCACAAAACTAGAAAGAAAAAAATAATAATTGAGACTTATAATCTTTAAAGCAATAAAATCGAAAGATAGAAAACTTACACTCAAACCGACCACGCCGTGTAAAAAAAAAAAAACAACCTCCCAGCTCAATTCCCCACCTCAAATCCCAAGCGCACTGACTCACCTTATCTCTTTGGATCCGCCCACCGCGTTCCTTCGGCTCCGAGACACGCCCACTATAATCCGTTTCCCTGTTTCCTTGAACGGCTTATGGTGCCTTCAAGTGCTGCCGGAATTGTTGTAAATACACCAATTATTTGGTGTATAGTAAATGACTATAAAGTTGCACATTCTCAAGCCAACTTTCTTTTTCTTTTACGTGTGTGTGTGTGTGTTTTATCCAGATTTATAAACCCCTTACACACACCTCTATACCCCCACCCCACCCTTCCCCAACTCCAAGCCAGGGTTACGTGTCTAAAAAATGGTTTCTGAACAGATAAACAGTAAATGTGCATTTATCTGTATATACAAGGCTAGACACCAGGCATATTTTAAGATGGGGCAAAAAAGAAGAGAAGGAAAGTGAGAGAATTAAGGGAAAGTCTGGGTTTTGTATGCAAACAAAGGGGGACACCATAAAAAAATGGGACAAGAGAAGATAAAAATCAATAAACAGGACAAAATAAACGAATCAAATAAAAGGAGAGATTAAACTATCAATTTAACATGATAATATGAAAAAGATGAACTTGGGCCGCACACCCCTTGAAACTTCAAACCTGAATTACATATCGACTAATTAATATTTTCAATCAGAAAGAGCTTTACTACCAAGTATGTTTGCACATACAAGGAATTAGTTTTGGTGACAGGAGCTTCCAGAGATAACAACACACACACATAAAAATAAAAAAAATCAATTAACAAGAAATGGAATAGAATGTGGGGTATTATTAAAAAAAAAAAAAATCAAATTCATATCAGTGGTATTGCACCCATTGAACATATTATGCTGCATATATTGCATATATTTTTATTGTCTGGGGGTGTTTGGTGCTCTGTAACGCCAACCAGACAGCAGAAGTGCAAAGAAAAGATGGCTTGGATGTGAGGGGTCCAAAGTGATTCTCTGAGGCCTTTTCTTCACTGTAGATATGTACAGTTCTTGATGGTGGGCAGGGGAGTCCCAATAATCCATTTCAGCAGTCCGAACCGTCCTTTGTAGTCTTCTGATGTCTGATCAGACATTCTCAAAACAGATTTAATGACGGCCGAGTAGAACTGTGTGAGCAGCTCCTGTGGCAGGTTAAACTTTCTCAGCTGGCGAAGAAAACACAACCTCTGCTGGGCTTTTTTAACAATAGAGTCAATGTGATAATCCCACTACAAGTCCTAAAAGATGGTGGGGCCCAGGACCTGGAATGACTGCTGTTGACAGTGCTGTTCATAATGGTGATTGGAGGAAGTGCAGGGGGTTTCTCCTGAAGTCAGCAATCATCTCTACTGGTTTATATATCATATACCTCAATAAGCCATTCCAATAAAATCACCTGCCTAAAAATGGTGCTCATGCGTCACCAAAACAACTTCTATCAACAACAAAACCTATCAAGGCATGGACTCCAGATCCAGATCCTAGAAGTCCTCAATGTTGCAAGGTGGGGCCTCCACAGATCAGACTCGTTAGTCCAGCACATTCCACAGATTCTCAATCAGATTGAGTTTTGGGGAATTTGGAGGGCACATCAACACCTTGAACTGTTTGTCATGTCAAAGTAACATCCACAGGAACGCCAGGACCCAGAATTATTAAGCAGAAAATGAGTCTTTGCCATCTTGCCTTCTTCCCATAGTGTTTTGGAGATGCTCTAAACCACCTTTCAGATTTTTTCTGCTTCTAGCACATCAACATTGAAAACTAACTGTTCACTTGCTGCTTAATGTACCCCACCCCTTGACAGATGTCAATATAAGGATATAATATTATTTTGAGTGCTTTTAATGTTATGGTTGGTCTGTGTTTTGGGTTAGTGCAGTTTCCATGAGATGTAAACGCAAGTCATTGGGAGTACAAATATAGTCACTTTATTAAGGACTACATAAAAGCATAATCAGTTACATACATGCAGGCCATAATTAACGCTCAAATTAAATCAAATATTCTAAATCCGAATACCACTGGGTTTATTTACTGGGTGTGTTACATAGTATTCAACATATTTTAATTCATGGAAGTTTTAACTTTTTTTTTTTTTTTTACTTATTACACAAAGAAAAAAAATATATAAAGATACACCTTTATATTACAATTTTAAAAAATCCTGCACGGCCCCAATTGAGTGTCAAACTGAAAACTAGGCACCAGTCATGTGTAACTTTACCTCTTTTAATTTAAACAAAAGAACCAGCCAGGTTTGCTATTTCCCTACATTACTGAAAATCCACAAGAACGACAAAAAGAGCCTTCTTTAAAAAGAGCGAAAAACGCGAATACTTCGATGGAGAATTCTCAAACACTGCTGAAACATGAGTGTGAACAAAAAAGTTAAGATGTAGATGAAATTAATCTCCCTACCCCAAGACAAACAAGTCAGAAAAAGCATCTTTATGTGCACAGTCAAGACAACGTGGCAACTACAGATCAGATCTCACAGCAGTGTGGATGTATTTTCAACACAACAACTCTGTCATAAAAAAAAAATATAATAATAATAATAATGATAATAATAAAATTAAGAGAAACAAAAATGAAATGCTTCTAACGTAGCACTATGGTAGACATTTCAGAAAACAAAACGTCTTTCTAACAGGACACTTTGAAAACAGTGAAGTTACTAAAATTATTTTAAAAAGAAAGAATTAGCAAAGCACTGCAGTGAGGGGAGCTACAGGTGACAGCGTGGAATCGCTAGGAGATCACTTCCTGGCCCTGAGAGACTTTCGAGCAGCAGATTTAGACTCGGATGTTTCCTGCTTCTTGGCCGGTGCCTTCTTGGGCGCTGGTCGCTTGGACACTCGGCTTGTCATCTTCTTGGCGATGGGCGTTTTAGGTTTTCGGGCTGGAGCAGCTTTCTTGACAGGCGTGGCTTTAGCAGGTGGAGGTATCTTCTTGGAAGCTGCTTTGCTGTCAGAGGCTGAGGTTTTCTTAGCTGAAGCTGTCGGTCTCTTGGCGGGAGCAGGCTTTCTGCTGGTAGTCTTGGGTTTTTTTCTGGGTGGAGGCTGGCGCTTTCTGGGAGCGGGCCTCTTCTGACTCCTGTTTAGAACAATGATTCGTTTTCACAATTATTAAAAGGATACTTTTCTTTTTGCCTTGGGAGTAAATATGCATTATATGTTCTACACATGTACTTCATGTACATGCCTATAAAATAATACATTTTCTAACCTCTTACGAGGAGCAGGCTCCTCATCCTCTGATTCCTCCTCTTCTTCTTCTTCTTCATCTTCATCTTCCTCCTCCTCATCATCTTCATCGGACGACTCATCTCTCCTCCTCTTTTGCTGTTTGAGCTTATCTTTCTCTTTCTGTTTGATTTTTTCCATCATTTCTGGAAACAGCATGTCTGGACTGAGGAGAGAATAAATGCATGTAAGGGGAAGAAAAAGGGAACATAGACGTTACATAAAAGTTATGAACAGTTTGGTGTGATGTGAAACTGACATCTTTCTCACATTATTCAATAATATAAAGAAATTATTTTCACAAATGTACACCAAGTCCCTGACCTACTTAACTATTATGAGGACGTGTTAATGAGACTTGATTAGTCGCTCTGATTAAGGGAGCCTGCTGAATGTCGTAAACATCATTAAAAACAAGCTATTTAAACTTGATTACACGTTCTGGATACAAAGAAGTAATCCATGCAAACTGAATGTCTATCTGTATGTTAGTTCCTTTTCTTACATGTAAATTTCTACACCTAGGAACACGAGTAGAATACATTTTTTTTTTTTTTTCTGCTCAAACTTTCCCCAGAATTTTCATGAATAAATCTGTTCATCTCCGGGTTGATAAATGAGGCCCACTGTTAAATCCACTTTCCTGGTTTAAATTCATACAGCAATATACAGTTAACATTTCTCCCCCAAATAGCCTGTTCTCAGAATAAGAGCCCGTGCTCCTTACACGTGTGTAAATAAACTCTCTAAGACAAGATTTTATACAGTTGCCAGGTGAACAGGTGCTGATGCATCAGCTAAAATCCATTTCATATAAATTCCTATTACTGGTTTAGTGTGCTTGTTTAACCGTCATGCCAGAATACTGTAGATTAATGTGACGGTGGATGCAGAAGTGAATCCAGAGTGTACCTCGGGTAAAACGGGTAGCTGAGCTGGTAAGATCCGCTGAGCCCGTGGCCAGTGATCTGCTCCATCCAGCCCATCATCTTACACCTCTGCAGTGTTCTCTTCAGGTTTGCTACTACAAAGAGTCAGGGGAAAAAAAAAAAAAAAAAAAAAGAAGTCAGAATAGCAAAGAAGATTAAACGAGAATGTGTGAAAGACAGTTGGAATGGAGATCATTACCGATGAAGTAAGCCGTCTTGTCTTGGTGGTTCTCTACTAGGAACTTGCGCAGCACGCTTATGCTGCAGCACTTGGGCTCATTCATGGCGGTAATCGCAGCGACAATCGCATCCTCTAGGAGCCCACCGCCCAGAAGGACCTTATTCCCAGATTTCTTCAGCTAGTAAAATAAACAAATGAACAGACACACCAGCCTTTCGTGAATGGTTACATGGTTAAAAGAGCTCCCCGACTGATAAGGAACTTTGTTTCTTTTCTGATAAGGAGTTTTATTCTTCACTTCTTGCATGCATATTTACATTTACAAACAACACACCGCCATGCACTTCTTTAACCCATGCAAAATTCTTTGAACCCTTTGAGAACTTTCAAATTGTTTTCTGAATATATATTTAATGTAATCATTCTGAACTGAAGTGAAAAAATTAAGGCAGTTAGTAATAAATAATAATAAAAGCAAAAAACAAATAGTAAGCATGAAGTGTCACTTTTGAGAACTTTAATTTCATCATGACCAGACACGGTACCAAGGACTAGCAAGTTTATATTCAAATACATCTAAATACTAAGTCTAAAACGTTTTTTTGAAGCTCTGAGAACAACACACCCTTTTAATCAAAATCATACACGTGACAGAAACCTTTAACATTTAAGGGTAATCATCTGATTATTTTTTATTTTCAATCTGACCTGCTGATTCTGAGTTTCCAAAAAGTATAACAAACATTTTTATAACATTTCTTTAATGAAATATGCTCATTATTAAACATTAACTATTAAACAAATAAGAAAATAAATCGTCACAAGGTTATGAACTCAAACAAATATAAAAAACTACTTTTACAGGTAAAAAGCTGAAAACTGTCTGTCAATTTTGGTCAATGACTGATCGATCGGTGCAGCTACATGAATTTGCCTCACGCAACTACATTTGTTGGGATTGTGCCGCTAAAACTTTTTAAATACAACTTAAACTGTTATGATTCATTATTAACAATTAAATGATTATTGAGTGTTGACATTTCAAACCATCAATTCAGAAAAATGTTGAGAAATTTGCAAGCCTAATTTGAGCGTACAAACCTGGAAGGTTCCTGACGCGCCTTTCCCGGTGATCTGCTCCAAGTATCCCTTTTCCACAGACCTCTGCAGGCAGTTCTTAAGCACATCAGGCCTGAGAGACACCCAAACATCTGGCGCATCAGACTTCATATACGCATGACCATCAAAGTATAGCTTAAAGGTACAGTATATTTTACAGCCCCTGACCTGCTCTCTACGTTGAGCTGGGGGAAATGCTGCTCCAGGTACTTCTTGATGAGGATGTACGAAGCCTCCTTGGGTTCACAGAGACGAGTCATGATCAGCGGAAGAGCCTCGCCCAGTGTCCCACCCTTCGTTCCCGACAAGCTTGAGGTTGAGTTCTTCTACAAGGTAATTATAACAAAAATGTATGAACGTGAGAAGGGAAAAAAGGCAGCGATCCTTAGTCTGTTGATAGTATTAGAAAAATCACATGCGATGTACGCGACCAGTGTGAAAATTACACAACAACGTGGGATCGTGGACTTGCCACTTCACCCAGTTAATACTGCATGCTCAAACAACTTAATTCGCATCATACCTTCTTTGAGTTGGACTCAGTAGGGAGCTTCCCGATGGTGAAACTCCCTGAGAATCCTTTTCCTTTTAGCTGCAAAGAGAAACAAGACATACACAAAACAGCATTTAGCATTTTCTAGCCTTTATCGAACTAAAACTATTTTAATCCATTATCAAAAACAAGGCTTAACATGGACAATGTGAACAATCAAAAATAAAAAAACATATAACGAGAAGTCATGAAAATGTCGTTAAACCTTATGTGGTGAGTAGTGAACTCGATTTGAATAAATTGCTTATAATGTAAAAGTAGTTGACATTAACAGTTCTTAATGATAAAGACCATTAATATTAAAAACACATTCGCATTCTGACAATGATGAGTAATTAATACTCCAGAACAACTTTTAAAGGGAATCACTGACTCTGATTGCCACACAAGACTCTTTCCTGATCAGTTTTTCACATGTGTACAGGTAATTATTCTTCTCAGCTCACCTGCTTGACGACTCCTTTTTCCACCAGCTTCTTCATCGCCCGCTTATACTGGCTTTTCGTCCTTTTGTCCATTTCCATGGAGGAATATTTCTTGGTTATGTATTTCATAATGGTGAAGATAGAAGCACCAGATCGTTCTTTACAGTTCTGAAAAATAGATAGGAACATTAAAACTCAAATAAGTTTCACAGGGTTTTCCCACATGTGATGAGTTACAAACTGCACAAAAATGAAAGCACTTTAAACCGTTACTTTATATACTAGCTTTAACTGATACTACAGGGGATCCCAAAAGTTTCCACACGCAAGAAAAATTTACTTCAAAAATAGCATGAGCAAGTCTTCAACATAGTTTTATAAATCCGACAACCTTTAAAAACACCTTCGCCAAAAGATGAATGTACTAAAAGCTGGATTATGAAGCTGCTGCAACTTTATTTCCCCTGCGGAAGTATGGAGACTTTTGGGACACCCTGCGAGGTATTATGGTTGGAAAATAGACCTGAATAGCATCAAGGAGGATTTCTTCCACTTTGGGCTGAGACACAGAAAGGCTTTTTGGGGCACAGGCAAGTTTGCTGGCAGACATCGTGGCCCAGGCAGGGATTTTCCTTTTCACCTTTTTATTCTTTTCCTCACCTCCTTCTTTCTCCCTGTGATCAGATTAAATCAGAAAAACAGACAATATTATGTAACTTTACATTAAAAATATTAACAATAAACTACTCGAATCTGCTCAATATAAAGTGTTTGACTCACTCTGCTTTCTTTGCAACATCCTTCTTTTTCTTCTTCTTCCCCTGCTCCTCTGCTCCGCTTTGCTTTTCGGATTTCTCCCCCTCCGTTTCTCCGTCCTCTCCAGTCTTCCCGTCTTCTGGAGCTTTTTCAGTGGACTTCTCTCCTGCGGCTGCGTTTTCCTCTCCCTCTGGGGCTGCTGCGGGTTCCTTCGACTCCTCCTCTGCAGAAGTGGACTCACCAGAGTTGGCTTTGGCCTCTGGAAAAACCACACAGAGCAAGTTTCTTGATTAGATTACATTATTTAATTTTGGGAATGTTGCAGCATTGTGAATAAATTTGCACATGGATGCGACAAACTTAGCTTGTTTTTTTTACTGAGTTTTTAAGAGTGTTGTATATGACAGGTTAGGATAATCTACAGTTAAAAGTCTTTCATCAGCAGGAATGCAGTAGGACCAAATGCGCTCTAGGATTGATCTTAGTTCTCCTGCTGCTCCCATCGAGGGGTTGTCAAGTGAACCATCCAGTCCGCACACAACTTGGCACAGGTTTTATGCCGGGTGCCCTTCCTGACGCAACCTTCCTGCATGCAGTAGCTGGGGTTTGGCCTTAGGTTTCTCCAGTGGGAATCAAACCAGAACTGAGAAACCCATCACTGAGCCACCAATGCCCAGTTTGCAACATTGTACATAATTAGCATGAAATTGAGAATATTTTCATTAAAATACAGTGTACATGGGAAATAAAGTCACATTTTGCTTTCGAGTGCGAATGCAGGGTTAGAGACCGGGCAAAGGTGCGGCTCATACCTGGCTCAGGTGCCGGTGCTGGAGGCGTGTCCTCTTTAGGAGGAGCCGCAGCTGAACGGCGAATCGGCATGATGATATGCTGCAAACGAGATACACATAAAAATTCAACATTTATAATAAAATGACATGGTAGTGCATAGGTTCTTAAATGGAACAGGATATTCAGATAATTTCAGCACATTCTCATGTGCTCCAAAGCTCTAGTGAATGAAAACCCTGCAAAATGATTATTATAATTCCATGCACAATTACTTTGTATGTCTGGAATTTCTTTTAAGCTGTGTTTGTGTAACGAGACAATTCTTGTGCAATGAAACTGTGCAAGCTTAGTAGGAGTGTAAAGGTGACCGGCAGGGTGCACGAGCTGAAGGGGAAGGAGAGGAGAAGCAGGCTCGTGAAGACAACAGTAATTCGTTACAATGGGAAGAGGTCAGGATTCAATCCTAGCTAATGATCTGTGTGCTCTAAACCGAAAACCAGAAGACGGTGGATGATTTCCTAGAGCAAAAACGCCCGAAAATAACATGCAGCTGCATGCATCGAGCAAATGACGACTTGTGCAAGAAAACAGCTTGGACACAAATCACAAAATGGCCATTTTGTCCATTTTACCCTACACAGTAATGGCGCTTGCATTGCACTGATGGTAAATATATGGAGTTGAAACAGCACTGACGGAGAACTAGAAAAAGAAACGCGCGTGCACGGTTGCCATGTTGCGACCAATTCGATGATGCAATAACTGTGTTTTTTTTTTTACGGAAAAAAAGATGTGAGTTTTATTTCGTACCTCAATGAACTCGGTTTATCAGTTGAAGTAAATTCGCTTCTTCTTTGTTCGGGATTCTCTCTGTTTACACGCCCCTCCCACTTTCTACGTCCACGTAGAGACGTAACGAACGCCTGGGCGTGGCCTAGATCAAAAATCGCCCCCTTCCAAAAAAATGTTTAATAAATGTGCTTCAACCTATCAAAATTGGCCACGTCAGATCGCTTCCTGTGCTACGTTTGAACGTGCATACTAACCATCCTAAGTAGTACACAAGAACAGTGTGCTTCCTGCAATACTAGCTTGTCTAGTATTTTAGCATACTGTTTAGTGTAAGATTTTAAACTTTATGTCGAAAAAAAAAATCCTATTTTTATCATAATTTTGGCATGATTAAGTAATTTATTTCCCGTTTATAATAATAATAATAATAATAATAAGAAGAAGAAGAAGAAGTAGCAACACATTCTAAAATATATATGAAAAGTACTTTCTTTATTTCCTCAAAAAGCTTGAAAGATTTTGCGGGAAAAAGGACTACTGATTAAGAGAATATGCACACTGGTATGAAATTTGTAAACAAACAAAAAATATATATTAGTGACGGTTCTGCACCATACCACAAGATGGCAGTGTTGTAACGCTGTTCGCTATTTCACATTGCGGAAGAAGAAGAAGCACAACAACAACAACAATAATAATAATAATAATAATAGATATACGACCGAAATACATAAACAAACATTTTGTTATATGAGAGATGACACAGTGGCTTAGTGAGAAGTACGATAGCCTTGCTCCTCCAGGGTCTAGGTTAATTTTCTGCTGTCTGTTTCTGTGTGCATGGGGTTTGCATCTGTGTGCTGTGTCTGTGTACATGGGGTTTGCATATGTGTGCTGTGTGTCATCTGTGTGCTGTGTCTGTGTACATGGGGTATGCATGTTCTCCTCGTGCTTGGTGGGGATCCCCCGGGGTAATTCGGTTTCTTCCCACAGCCCAAAGCCAGGCAGATTAGGCTAAGTGAAATGGCCAAATTTTCTGTAGTGTGTGAATGAGTGTGTGCATGTGAAGGGTCTCAGGAGCCCTGTATACAAGATAAAGTGGTGTAGAAAATGAGTAAGTGAGTGAGTGAAAGACCTTAGATACTGTATAACTGTATTGATAAACATACTGATAATGCTCTTACAGGCCTTCACTTGTGAAATAATCATGTGTAAAGAATCACATCTGAATAAACACTGGACTTTGAAGTTGCCTAAGGTTCTAAAACAATGCAATGCCCTCTAATCAAAGATAAAAGTCAAATAATGTATTAGAGTGAAAAAAAATTAAATGACACATGAATGAAATCCATATTATATATTATTAGGGCCCTCTTGTTTTCCAAAGGATTATTGTTTTTTTAACATGCTCAAAAACTCATGAAAATTGGCAGACAGGTTGGAATCCGCTGCCATTAGGATGCCTGAGCGTCTGGGCCACGGGTGTAACCTCTCACAAGAGATTTTGCTGCATAGCTCATACACACTTGCACACGAAAATCGGTACACATTTAGAGCTCACTAAGCCGAACAACTTTCGTTGTTGTCATGGGCTCAACTGAAGGCCCAGGTATTTTGGGTCGTTCGCAAAAACACACCCGATGGATTTTGATATACTCCTCTTAGGGAATTTATACAATCTCCACCAAACTGCCCACCACCATGCTCAAAAGAAAAATAGGCTGTGTGGTGCGCCGGGGAGGCGATGGCATGGGGTGCTTGGGCCCGCTCATGGTTGCTTGCAACTATATTATATATATATTATATTATATTATATTATATTAAATTATATTTATAATATTTTACAATATATAGTATAATTTTACTTTAGCCTTTTACACATTTGTGATAAGTATGATTTCTTTTATTAATATAATTAATGATATAGTTTTATTGAGATGTGGCTGGGCTTTTTGCTCATATTTTCACAGTGTCACTATTCTCCATATGTAATAGTTGTGGAGCATTTTGTCAAGACTGAAGACTGGAAAAAAAAAAAGAAAAAGATGTTTTGATGCGGGGCTCCACAGTCAGCATCGCAGCAAACACCCACCCACACACTCTCTCTGAGTTTCTCACTTCCTGCACACAAAGCCGCCCTCGCCCATGGCTCTGTAAGCACATTAAGCAGCCAGGTTAGGCTAATGACATTCGAGAGTGAAGCTCTAATTTGCTTTGTGATGGTAGCATGTTCATATCAGAGTCATTGTGGCGGACTTTCGAATTCTATCCGGTGCCAAAAGTAGAGCTGGTGTGTAACAAGCCCGGTTTGCGGTTACCATGCCAACACAAGCCTTCATCTCTTCAGAGGACTGCTCTAGTGTTGCCGTGGAGACAGAAAGTCCAAAGAATCTAGGCCTGGGATTGTATCACACAAAGTTCTTTATTTTATTGTATTCATTTTATTTATTTATTTATTTTTGCATATTCATGATGTCTAAATAAATGCCAAAAATCATTCCTCGACCTTGGATGCATCCATTCTTTCCTTCGTCTTCACAAAATGCTTTATCCTCTGGGAACACTGGGCATAAGGCAGGAATGCACTCTGGCTGGGACACCATAAGTCTATCTCAGGACACTATTCAGACATACAGTATTTACACACTTGGGGGCAATTCTGAGTCACTAGTTATCATGCTGTCTTATTTCTGAGATGCAAAAATGCAAACAGACAGTAACCTGAGTTCAGAATCAAACCAGGAACAATTTGATGGACAAATTCTATGTCAAAAATGGTGCACTGTTACCACTATTTTAAGAATCAGGGTGCTATACAAGTGTTCCTTGAACTATTATTTTCCCTCTCAGACTCCTTAAAATGATAAAGGGTTCAACTACTAGGTGTGAGATTAACAATATAAATTATATCACATTCCTCTACATGGAATTAACTAAAAAAACAAATAAATTTATATTTATATATTATATTTATATATTTATATTTAATGTATAATTTTGTAATTGAAATAAATAACTTATGAGGTAACTGTGGTAGTGAGTGTATCTGCAATAACAAGATAAACAAGCAGAGGAACATGAACTTCGTAGATCTGAATAATAACCTGAGTCATTTATAACCATGCACTGTCCATTAGTCAGAGTGCAGCCTGTTTCAAGGAAATGATAGACACTCTTTTCACTGTAGTTGTCTACGTGAAGTTAGAAATTGATTAAATCCTGATGCAAGTGCACTCACACAGCTGTGTTTTACACCCAGTCTACTAATTAATGCCAGATGTCAAGCTTTTCTCTGCCTTAATTCATAATTAATTGGTTCTTGTTCTAAAGCTGACTGTTTTGACAATCGTTGAATTAGTAGCCAAAACTAGAAAACAAAGAAAATATTTTGGTTATAATTTAGACTACAAAGATATGAGGATATGATGCTTGAAATCTGACACATTCATTTTGTATATTTTAATATATACATATCATATTAAATACAAGATTTTTTTTTTTTTTTTGAATGTGCTAGTGGTAATATTAAAAAATGATGTAATAGTTTTCAGGTGTGAGAACAAATGTTATTTTACAGATTTTTACAGATGTGATATAAATTTAGAGGGAATTTTATCATCCAAAATCAAATAAATAAATGAAATATATATTTTCCCTTTTAATCAAATAGAAAGTTTTTTAAAATTATGTGAAATACTTCATGCCCTACCATAAGTATTAGGTAACTTTCTTGCTATCAAGCTAGTTATACCACGTTAACAGTAGCTTGCGGGTCATTATTAGTCTCTAACCATGGAATTTATCTCTGCGGTAGTCAGTTTTATATTTCCGTAGAACTCAATGGTTTAACCCCAGTGGTCTAAATCTGATAGACCTAACTCATTTTAACTCATATCTTCCACTTTGACTCTATTTAAGTTTATTCACTGTCTCTTAACAGATATGAACACAGTAGGTGAATGTGACTGGCTAAACTAGTCACTCAATTTACAATTAAAGGTTGTGAGAGAAACTTGCACCTTCCTGTTTTTACATTTTCATTTCATTTCATTTTACAAATTTAGGTTATGAATATCGCTCTAACTATGAACACAGGTTTTGAGGTGCATTATTTTGCTAAGTTTCTGTGATGTCCACATTTAAAGTAAAAATATATATATTTTAAAAGAGTAAAAGAGTGTATTTTAGTATGCATTCTGGTTTATTTTATTTCTATCCTACTGTACCACACTGCGTAGGAGTTATTCAATAAATAAATCTTTGCGTGTTAGTTCCTCAATAACACTAAGTGACTCTGACTCAGTGTAACATCCGATGCTATGAAATTGAAAGTGAAAACAAGCCAAAATAGTTTACAAACAGAGTGACTTAAGAGAAACCAAAATGTCAGTGATAATTAAGTATATTAGATCAGTGATTAGAATTCTTGACTCCCCTTCAAGAGACTGACCTAATTTAACTTTTTTCTTTAGCAAAATCAACTTGTGTACTAGATCCTTTACCTACATACTTATACACCAGAAATAATTGAATACCTTTTAAAAATACTCAGTTCTTCTCTTAGCAACATATACCCAAATGGTTATCAAACCTCTGATTGGTTCAAATCGTATTTGACTGAACATTACCAATCTGTAGATGTAAATTGTGACCTTTTTATACATACTAAAGCAAAGCTTGGTATTACTCAAGGTTCGGTTTTAGGCCCACTGCTATTTACTCTCTATTTGCTTCCCCTTGGTAATATTATTCATAAACATGGTACTAGTTTCTAGTATTACAGTGATAACATATAGTTGAATATTTCAGCAAAGCCAGATGAGTGCTATCACGCAGTAACACTAAATAGGCTTGTTTCATCATGTGCAGCAATAAAATACTATGGTGTGATTATTGAGTAAAATAATGTCACTTCATAAAGCAGAAAAAAATAGTTCATGCTTTTGTTACCTTTAGGTTGTACTGTAATGTCTTACTGTCTGGATGTTCCACTAGATGCATAAAAAGGGCAGTAGCTGGAGTTCTTACTAGTTCCAAAAGATATGACCACATCATCTCTACCTTATCCACACTGCACTGGATCTCAATTTTGCATTGATTTTAAAATATGACTATTGACCTATACTGTAAATGATCTGAATGGTCTTGGTGCGATCTGCCATACCTACTTTGATCAGAAGGTGCAAGCTATTTGATGGTAACTTGGTGATATGAAAACTACAGCAGGAGCCAGATCTTTTTCTTACAATGACCAAAAGTCATTGAATAGTAGCCTTCCAATTAATTTTTGAGACTCAGAAGAAACTCTCGGCATATAAGTCTAGGCTGAAAAGTATTTTTTTAGTGAGGCAATTTATAAATATTTTTTTCTTTAAGTAGAGGAGCAGAGTTGGTGTCTCATGGGCATAGAATGTTATGGTGAATTGTTATGTTTGGATGTTTTCATTCTGTCATAACTAGTCCTGCCAGAGTCCCTGCTTACACACTGCACAAAATTCTCTCTCTCACACTTATACTACTCATGACACTCAGAGTTAGTCCTTGCCCCTTATGCTTACCTGATTCATCCTGATGCGTTACTTCTGCTTGAAATTCTTATTACATTTTGACCACTCACTGTTGCTGACAATGGTGCGGTCTACTTAAAGATTTGATAACTGCAGTGGTTCCACCTAATATTCACAAAGAGATCTTTAGATTGCATTCTGGGGACATTTTTTATTTTTCAGTATTGACTTGTGACTAAAATGGCTTGAATAGTTTTGGGACTGAAATTCCCATTAACAGTTTTATACCCAAACCCAAGTCTCTTTTAGTAACCTCAACAAAGTGGAGTTATGTTAACTACAACACATTTCCTGTTATACAACTGCACTTTTGACCTCTATTCGCAAAGTTATACAAATGTTTTATTTATTGTCACGCTATCTGTTATCTCCCATATAAAAAGAGATTCCGTTTGAGTCCATTTCCTCTAAAGGTTTCTTCCTCATGTCGTCTCACAGAGTTTTTCCTCTCACCACCTTCACTTCCGGTGTGCTCATTAGGGATGAACTTATAAAGCTATAAATGTGTATGTTTTGTAATTTATATCCAGACTATTTATTTCTATAAAGCAGCTTTGTGACAATGTCCAAATGTCCAAATCAAATTGAAACAAATTGAATAATGATACTGGGTATTTTAATGAGTTATTACAATACAGTATCTTGTTACCTCTCTGATCTCTGATCTCTGACAGCAGTGTTCCGCATACTGTACTGAAGAAAATCCTTTAATACACAAGGGCTTTTAGAATTCAAAATCTTTGATTCATACATGCACATTTCATACAAACTTAAATAATTCTTTTGACTGAATAAAGCTGCTTTGCGACAATGACAATTGTTAAAAGCGCTATACAAATAAAATTGAATTGAATTAAATGTTTTCACAAAATACTACATGCGCATGTACTTGAAAGTTTTGGGAAATAAAACACTGTTTATCTCTTTTTATTTGCTGCTGCATTCGTTTTCTATTCACCACAGTTGATTCACAGCTAATAATTCATGCATGCTGAATATTTGTCATGGAATTAATGACTTCTGACAGCCAACATACTTACTGGAGCAAAACTGTGGCTCTACAGATGGCAAAGTTTGTCGTTTTCAACATGGTGACACTAAACTGAAGCCAAGACCGCTGATAAACAAGAACGATTCAGTCAGTGCCAATCTGTCATGTTGGGTTTTTTTTTCTTCTTTTAAAAGGAAATTGTGTCTATTGAATATAGATAATCCAATCCTAATTAAATTGTTTGACATAATACTGTAGGTAAGGAATGAAATAATTGGGTTGCATTTTTATAAGAATTTAAAGTTACCTCTCTGATAATTATAATTTTCCTATAAAAGTGTGTCCTTGAAGCATTTGATTTCTTTTAGACCACAGCAATTTACCAATGTTATCACTAAATTGGTTCCCTCACAGTTTTTCAGTCAAAGCAATTTCTCCAGTCACCAGTCAGCTCTATCATCCTAATCATGCTCTATCATCTGACATGTTGCTCATGCTGGATCACAGGGTGATGTTGCAATTTTTATCCACCCAATTTTGCATGCATGAACACACTCATTCCCATACACATAAATTATGGGCAACTTTGCCAGTGAGAGTTGCGGCATCTTCAGGACTCTTTTTTGCTCTTTTGTGAAATATCTTCAGAAGAAGTAGTTCCTGTTATCACTGATGTAATGGCAGCCAGAAAACAGCTATTTCCTCACCAAAGTCTGATCTTTCACAATGCTTGAATATGATATGCTTACCATTAGTCTTATAATATATATATATATATATATATATATATATATAGAATTGACTAAAGTAGAAAAGGTATAAGGTGCAATATAGTATGACTGTGACATGTAATGGCAATGCAGTATGTACAACATCAGTTTGTACCAGTCTGTAAAAGTACAGGATGTAATAGTGGAGTGAAAAATAGCACACTCTCTAGCAGTCTTAAAATATAGCATTGATTTTTAGGTGGAAATTTTTCCTCAGTGTTATGGATGCAAAGTGGGTTACTAAGGTCTTAGAGCATTAGCTTAAATTTTGCGTTCTTTTCTAGATGTTATGCACAAAAATGTTATTAGAAATTGTATTATCAGCAATAATTTGTGTGAAATTACAATCTTAGAGAGACATACATGAATTTTAGAATTTCTTCATAGTTCACTTCAGATGACATGGATTCCGTGGGTTTGAGTTAAACGCAATGACCCATTTTTTATACAAAGGCGTTAGTTATACAAAAGAGTTATAGATTACAAATTTGCTTACATTTAATTAAGGACCTAGAAATAGTGCAGACATGATCTTGATTATATAAGATCTTTTTTTTTTCATTAGTGTAAAAAAAATTTGAATGACATTTTTCTCAGATTTTAAATACCCTCAGACTTTCTTATCAGACAATATATTTATATGGATTGCTCCTCAGTGAATGGTTTGTACCTTTAATTGTTTCTACCCAAGATCTCATTTTGAATATTTTAAACCTTTCTTTTAGAGACAAGTTGAATAAACAAGTTGAATCTACAGACGGCACTTTTTTTATGACTTTAGAAATTAAGAATTTAGACATTTAACCACTTGTAGAAAAATGAATAAGAAAAAAAAATGCCAGGAAGAGGAGAAAAATACACCCGCGCATGTTCTACATCCACACATGGCTAGCTACAGTCCTCCTCTCATCCCTGTGTGTGTGTGCGTGTGTGCGTGTGCGTGTGTGTGTGTGTGTGTGTGTGTGTGTGTGTGTGTGTGTGTGTGTGTGTGAACGCATGTGAGTGTGTATGAGTGTGTGGGTGTGTGTATGTGAGTGACTGAGAGAGAGAACCAGAGCCAGAAGTCAGGTTCTGACTAACAGTGCTGAGTGCAACTGCCAGTGAATGTGCATGTGTATGTGTATGTGTGTGTGTGTGTGTGTGTGTGTGTGTGTGTGTGAGGAGGTTTATTCAGTTCGAGGTAAGTCTGCATGTCAGCTCACTTCCTCTTTTCAAACGTGGATTTTGTAGCCACTTTCGGTTCTGTATTCTCGCTGTGTCTCTACTGTTTTTTGTTTCTCATAGTCATCACTCCATCATCATCATCATCATCATCATCATCATCATCCACACCATTCCTTCTTACTTCTTTGTCTCTTTGCATGATCTCTGCCTGCCTCTCTTTGTCTCTTTATTCATCACTTTGTGGAGTCTCCATCACCTACTTTGCACATTTGCATGAATGACATCCTGTATTTCCTCCATCACTAAAACAAACGAGTGAGACAAAAGAGGAACAGGGCCTGAGCAGAAGAGGGTGGCACGCTCGTATTACGCGTTCCAAGGTCAGTTAACGGATTCCCTTGGTGCATGGATGAAAGCTGAAGCAGCTTATCAAAGAAGTTTTGGTGAGTGACTTTTTTTCCTTTGTCATACTTTCCTCCTTATCCAGAGCAAAAATCTTGGCAATCTGATGATAAGGAAGTCATTCACTTGTGTGGCGGTTTGATAGAAAAAAAGATAGTATTCAAACTAGAAGAACTGAAGAAAATGTGCATAGTTCTTATTTGAAATGGAGAATGCTCATTGTTTGTCTGAATATTAAAATGCTGAATAAACTGTGAATGGAGTAATGCAGGGTGGCTTGACATGTATTTTAATCTGACACTCATGTCATGTTGTCAGAAATGTTGTTTAACAATCAGCCATTTTACTTCAGGAAACTATCCTGGCAATTATTCCTCTATTTGTAATAATACCCTAGAATTAAACAGTCCATATGTGTAACCTTTGACATTTTTTTTTTTTTGGCTTAGCGAAAAAAAGAAAGAAAAAAAAAGCTTTAAGTCAAGTGACAGAAGTCAACAATAGAGCTGCAGACAGAGGAAGTAAGAGGAGTTTACAGAGTTTGTGAATACAACAACAAAGACAAATGTTCGTAGATACTAGGTTTAAAAATGATTAAAAGTCCTATAACTTTGTAAAATAATAATACAGGAAACAAGTTTGATATTATGTTGATTCATTCTTAGTACAGAACTGACATTCACATGGTAGTGTGTGTATATGTATGTATGTATGTAGCATGCGTATATGTGTGTGTGCACAGGCGTGGAGCATGTACGATACACAGCAATACTACTGATGTTTAAACATTTATGAAGGCAGGAACATTACGTATAGGAAAATAATGTAATGCAGTATAGTCACTACAGAGGACCTGTTCTCATCATGAAGCTGATTATTTTCCTAAAACAGCACATCCTGATTATACCACAGCAATGTTCCAACAATTACTATTTGAATAAATTAATGATTAACACATTGTGCTATTCATTATTTATTGTGTCTAACATTAGGGATCATCCATGGAACAAGGTAGTTCATGTTATTACTTATGTTATAGCAGCTATAAACACTTGAAACCCACGTTCCTCTCCTTTTTTTGTGTTTTTAGTTTTTTTTGCTTAAAAATATTGAGAAAAATAAATGTTGTCATGTTACCAAGAAACTGGAAAGTCCTGAAAGTTTTCCCATGACTGTTCAAAAAAAAAAAAAAGCCCCAAACACACTTCCATAAAAAAACGTCCTGTACAATTCAAACAATATCAAACAATTTAGTGTAGTTCTTTGTTAAATAACGGGATGTTTTTCTAATTTGTTTTTTATTAGACTTCGGTACTAGACTAGAGTACTTTTACTACAGCATGTTACATTAATTGTATAATATTAACAGTAACAATAATAGTTCATTATTTTATTTCATCCACAATATTTTATTAGACAGTTGAATTAATACTTTTAAAATCACTATTAAATTAAAATCGCCTAATTGCTGCCTAATACTTAAATTAAGAGAACAACATTATTGTGTTTGGGAATAACGATGCTTTTGGCTCGATTTGTAAGCCTCAAGATGAGTCAGACCTATACCACAATCAATACGACCTCTGATTACATCTCATCTGTATGTTTCTGCAGTATGCAAAATAGCAAAAATGCTTTGATTGCAAACGGGTGGTTCATTTCATTCTACTCTTCTGGTGTTCTTCTCAGATGCTTCTCTAGAACTTCAATTCAAATCATGCACATTACGTGAAGTTTCTGGGATTCTGACACATTACTGCGTCATTAGTGGTAAATGGTAAATGCATGGTAAAGGGACAGTATTTTTCTTTTTTCTAGAGCAGTATTTTCCAAAACAACCTTATTCACTTCATGGCTCTCTAAGTGCCCATCACACCAGAACTGGGAATTCAGCGTTGTTTATGGTTTGATATAAGCACAATTATGACTTGATCACTGGTTGTATTTGTTGTATAACTGGAAATAGCGGATCAAAATGGTCAGTGAGATCAGATTTGGCAATAAGCATGTTGGTACACAAGTTACAGGGGTGCAGAGTTTTATTATGAGTTTTTTAATTAGAAAAGGTTATTAGAAATCTTTTTTTTTTGTAGCAATTTGAATTATTTTGTGTTTGTGTTTATTTACTTTTTTAATTCATCATTAGAATTAAATTTTATCTTAAAATATTTTACTTGATTTTCTACTGATCTATGTATCTATATGCTGATTTACAGTATAATATG
Source organism: Clarias fuscus (assembly GCA_030347435.1). Classification (NCBI taxonomy): domain Eukaryota; kingdom Metazoa; phylum Chordata; class Actinopteri; order Siluriformes; family Clariidae; genus Clarias; species Clarias fuscus. Next base: position 5,369,064 of record CM059215.1, read on the forward strand.
TCTGTATGTTCTTTTTGCAAACTGTGAACTGCATTCCTATTCATAAGGGAGTGATATTTTAAATCACTGGAACAGGGGGGCCTAATGAAAACTGTTTCCTTTTTTGCAGGTAATTATCAGGCTCGGTCTCTGAACATTACAAGAGTGCTGTTACCATGGCAACTGGCAAGCAAGGCTTTGTGAGAGCTGCAGAGCCTCAGCATTCTGTCTCTGTACAGAAAGAGAAAGAGATGCACGTTCAGACCCCACTACCAGCCATGTATATCCAAGCGGTGTCCGGGCTGCCATCCTACCCTCAGGCCCAGCCAGCTGGTGTTCAAGATGCAGCAGTCCTTCCTTTGTCCGTCCCGATGATGTATACCAACCAGGCTCTGCCCTTTCTGACTCTACACATAGCCAGTGGGGCAGGTCTTCAGCAGCAAAGACCAGAACTTCCGATGTCTTCTCCCAGACCCAAGACTTCAGGGAAGCATGTGTGTCCACATTGTGGAAGGGACTGCCTGAAACCTAGTGTACTGGAAAAGCACCTGCGCTGCCACACTGGAGAGAGGCCATATCCTTGTGCTACCTGTGGCATCTCCTTTAAGACACAGAGCAACCTCTACAAACACAAGCGCACTCAAGCCCATGCTCGTCTCTCCAGCGAATCTGGGAAGGGAACCTTCAGCAGTCAGGAGAGCACTGAGAGCTTAAGAGAGAACTGCTCTAGCCCCTTACTGGAATTACAAAAGGAAGATTCAGTTGACACAAACAGGAATGAAGGTGTTCTTCCAGCAGTAGCAACAATCACTGGTGGTTCAGGTGGGGTCAAGACAGGCTCTGACACAGAGTGGGCTTTATGCAAGGCTGCAGTAGTTGGAGTTATTGCTTCACCAGCACATGGGCAACAGGTAATTTCACACACTATAACACAGAGGGTACCTCAGTTATCATCTAATGCTGCACCAATAATGGCAAAAAGCCCAAATGAAGATGGACGTGCTCCACTGACTCCAAATCGCACTCCTCTTCAGAGACAGGAGGCGCTCTTTCCTAAACCTCAAAGCCATGACAGCACAGACTCAGGCTTCAGTGAATGCAGTGAACAAACCTCAACCTGCAGTCCTGGTGCTACCGTGCACAATCCCAGCATGGAACTGGAAGAGCCTGAAACATCTGAGAAACTCCCAGATATGTGCACTGATGATATCAAAGATAAAGTGTCACTTCAAGAGAAGCAAAAGCTAGAGAAACACATCTTGAAGCTGATTTCTGAAAACAGTGTGGTAATGGACGACAAACACCTAGTGAACGTTCGGCCAAGGAAGACGGTGCTGTCAAAACAAGGCAGCATTGACCTTCCCATGCCGTACACTTACAAAGACTCGTTCCATTTCGAAATAAGAAGTAGCAAACAGCACCTAGCTGGTTCACAAAGGCACGACAGAAACGGTAGGGCAATTTACAGCTCTATGCCTACACAACATTCTACCAGCTTGGAACATGCACCATTAACCCGAAGCAGTTCTTTCCCATTTAGCGTGGGCATCCAGAAAAGTGACAGCACAGTTTCGCCTTATCACATGGACAACATTCCATTGAGCAGAAGGTGTAGTGCAGGACATATCTATCCATATAAGTCAGTTGATCAACACACACCCAGCCATCGTTCACTGGTAAGACAAGTAGCGGTGGATGGTTTATCTGCAGTGGAAGGATCTCCAATGGAAAGAGGCAGTCTTAGTAGCTTTAGTTCTGATGGAGACTGTGCTGACTCAGCTTCGGAAGCGGCTGTCAAAAGAAGTCGCCGGAAGAAGGCACAAAAGTTTGCCTATAATAAATGGTACATGTATGGTGGCGGGACATTCAAAAAGCTCTACAACATAGAGAAAGACCCTGTGTTGAAGAGCAGAAAGTCCACACTTAACCCTGAGCAAACTGATAGCCAGGTAACCCAACAGAACAATAGCAATTTGTCTGGATCTGGATCTCTGAGCTATACCTCCTGTTCAGCTGCAAGTGTGTCTCCTGTTGCTAACGTCCTCACAGCACAGACATCCAGTCAGGTTCTGTCCTCGTATGTACTTGTACAAAACACACCAGTGAAACAAATGACTGGGCAACAATCGACCCAGCCAAGTCTAATCAAGCAAACTAATGTTCCAAATTCTGATTTGAGTACTGCAATAAAAATCACAGAAGAAAAAGTCAGAGCACCAGAAACACAACTTTCAACTCCGATACCTTCAGAGAGGAAAAAGCAAAAGACAGACGAACATCTTTCATCACTCGTCGAAAATACAGAGGCCCTAATAAGGATGGAGCAGTGTACAAGTCGACAGGTAAACACCAACCTAGATCAATCATTACCATCAGAGTGTGTTGAGGTGCCCCAAAAGTCAAGCCTGACTTCACTGCAGAGAGACAATGGGTTAAGTCTTAACAGGCAAGGCAGTTTCACCAGACTGTCTTCATCCTTAAATCAGAGACAGCTCCTTTTTAAGAGGCACAGTTCTCCGCTTTTTATGGCCAATATGAGCGGGACATCTGCGTCTCCTTCTGCCTCCTCTAGCATCTCCTCGATTTCTCAAGCCAAGACCAGCTTTCTTCCCAAGTACCAGCTGAAGATTCCTGTATTGACAGATGGCATGTCAGAGCCAAGTCTTGGCAAAAGTTCCTTGCTGAATCCGTCTTCACCCAGACAGAACATTAGTCTGAATCAGCAACGTGCAACAATTTCACCGTCCATGACACAAAACCAGTCAGCTATGTTCCCTGGTCAAGAACAAAGTACTTTGGGTATAACAGCCATAACAAATGCAACGCCTGTAACATCTGTCGTGTACAGTTGTCAGGATGCTAACGCCTACACATCAACATACACCTCTACAACGTCATGCTCATTAGCATCTCCGTTAGCGTTCGGAGACCTGAATGTCACTGTTAGCACAATCTCAGTCTCAACAGTAAACAATGTATCTACATCAACAAATAACAGCACACATGTGTCATCTGTACAAGAAAACCCTGTCACGTCTGTAGTGATCCCAACACAGTCGCCTGGAGTTATACCCACACCAGCAATTCCAAGCTCTACAGAAGGCATCCCTTTGGAGATAAGCAGCACTGAGATCCCAGGATCTCAGGACACTTTTTATGTGCAAACAGCAGACCTTCAGATAGTCATGCAACTCATTTCAGATGAGCAGCTTGCGCTGATAGAACCGCAGATTGAAATACAAGACTATAAAAGCACTGGAAGTCATTCTTTCTTCAGCAAAGATCCCGAAATGGCCAACAGTGACCCAAACCAAACAGGAATTTCACAGGAAAGACATAAACAACACTCTGACCATACAAGAACAAAGCAATCTGTTCAACAGGGGAATTTAAAGTGTAGTGTGCTCAACAACATCCCAAACAACCCAGATGTAACACTCATGCCCTTTGCAACAACAGTTACAGAACACCAGGCAACGAGTACAAATAGCACTCAAGATATTTATGTAACAAATACTGTTGTTAAAGGAATTATTTCAAAGTCACCATCTAAGTCAGAGAATAATGTTTCAGCTTTATTGGATTGCAAGACACCGGGACAACAGTGTAAATCATTAAATTCAACACCCGAGAACAAAACGGTGCCGACAAACTCAGAGACTGCAGGGTGTGGTGTTAGTGCTAGATCATATAGATCACATAAACACAAGCCTAGTGAGAAATTAAGCAGAGATTCAGGAGATGAATCCACACCAAAAAATGAATCACAGGTAAGCAAATTTTCTGCCCATGACCAGATCATGGGAAACTATTCAACATCCATAATATGCAGTGTTCAGAAAAAATGTCAAGACACTACAAAAAGCCATGGGGCAAGTGATACAGCTGTGGCTCCTAACAAAATTGCAACAATGTCCCCTGATGGCAAAATAAAAGTTGCATCTTTTCCTGAAATATCTGCAAGAAGCCCAAACCACCAGCCTGGACAAATAACTGTTCAACAGCACAAATCATTTGAAGAAATACAGGTAGCTGAAACAAACACATCATGCATCTCTGTGCCATCTTCAGGCCTAGCTCCACCACTGACCCCCATTTCAGTTTCAAACCAAAAAGAACTGATAAATCAAAAATCATATCAGTCATCAGGTGCCTCCTTGGCCATGGAAAGACCAATCAGCTCACGGAGTGTATTAGCGTGCCATGTATGTCCACAATACCCTTTAAACCAGACCGATGCCTGCAGTGGAGAAAGGTCAAAGTATGAAGAAAATAAAACCTCCACTTCAGGTCAATCCGGACAACATTTCGTCCTGCATGACTTGGGTAAAAATCAGGAAGTTAAGGAAACCATATCCAGGACTGCTCGTCTAACCAGTGCACAGTCTGAGCCACAGAGACCATTGTCCACCTGTCTTAATGAGGAAAATCTAAAATGTGCACTGGATCCTAGCAGAATGCTTCAGGTCAATCAGGATACAATAACAGGTGAGTTTAAATTCTCATTCAGCTGTTGTTCTGTTAAGAACATCCATAAAATATCCATACAAGTACATTTTCAGTATGTGGAGACTTTCATAATTAGGTATCCCATGGTTCACTAATCCAAACACTGAGAAATTTATTAACTCACACCATTTTATGTTGACAGAATTTGGCTCATGTTTTTAAAAAATTATAGTACTTTTCGAATTCCTAATTCCCTGAGTATTAAGAACTGCAGAGCTACTATGAAGTAGCTAAGGTTTCAGCAAATATGGATGCCTCCTTAACTTTCGGATGTAACATACAGCTTTCTACATTCTACAACAATACGGAGATTCCAAAACTAGGAAATACCACATATGGCATTATGTACTTACGTAATTAAGTAACAACAAAAAAAGTCAGTTGTTATTTTAAGACGTGAAGGTCAGTGGTTCTGGAATAGTTCTTGCAAGAACAATATTGCCAGGTGCATTTGAAAAAAACCCATCAAGCACCATGATGAAACTGGCTCTCATAAAGATCATCCCAGGAAAGCAAGATCAAAACATACCTCAGCTGCAGAGGAGAAGTTCATTTAGAGTTACCAGCTTCAATCACCAATTAACAGTACTTCACAGTACTTAGAGCATATCGATTGTAGGATTGTAGGATTATGAAGGCTTTACGGAGCATATGTACCAGACACATCTCAATATCACCCGTTCAAAGAAAATGATTTCATATTTTGGATGAATTTAGCATATAAATAAAAACCATGGAATTACAAGGTGTATCCAAACTTTTGACTGGTATTTATGTGTATGCTCACATACAAACCATATGTTAAACGTAAGTTATGTTAACCATAAGTTAAAGGTTAACCATAAGTTAACACCATGAGTACAAAGTATATTAACCATAACATAAGTTAAAAGATAAAACAAGCCAGACCAGTCCTATAACAGATGTTTATCTCTGTCCCCATTTGTCTTAAAAACCAGGACACAGTATTATCAACTAATACTTATCAGAATGCAAAGTAATGCAATGCAACAGCAAGAAATATTGCAGGAAGAAGGTAGATTGAAAATGCTCCATGTTCATACATGCACATGGTCATGGTAGTGCTAGGAACAGATGCAACATGTTGTTCTTCTCTTGTCTGAAACATACGGCGCTTCTAAAGTGCCCAAAGGTACAACAATAAAGGTTTTCATGTTCCGAACGTACTTTACTTTACTTTTTAAATGAACAAAGTGTCAATGTAAATACAAATAACCCAGCTGTTTTCATGCAAAAGCCTAGCGTGATTATAAATCTCTGCAGATAAAAAACTTTTTTATACAATACAATAACTTGTGCACACAAGCATTGGCCCAAACATATGGAAATGGCCTAGAGCGAGGTCAGGACTGTTCAACAGATTTGGCAATAAATCCCAGCTGAGTTCCTGTAATGTGCAAGTGGGGTTGTTAAACTATTGTGTGTACAGTTCCCTCAAACAGATGAGTCTCTTTCCCAAGTTAAGTTATCCATTGATTTTCAAGGATCAGGGATTCTACTCTCTGAATGTTTATGGAAACGACTGCAATGGGTAGTCTTGTGTGCGCACAAGCCACTCTCAATCTATTAATGAGTAACATGCATGTGTATTAGCATAAACTGTCATAAAGACAAACCTGATATGTATCTGCATACCTCCACAAGATGGAGACAACTGACAATTATTTCAGAAAATCAGGACAGCTGTATGTTTAATGCACACCATCTCACACCGTGCTCCACAAAAGAAATGAACTTTCCACTACAGCTGACCTTCACACCTGACGTTCATGTCTTAAAATAACATCTGACTGACTCAGGCTATTTTATAGAAAATGGATGTGGAGACATTTGTAGCCATTTTCTCTAATAAGACTATTGAGTAATGCTGAGTGACCTGCTACAGTACTGTATATCACTCTGAGTTATCCACAGTTCTTAGATTTTAACTTAATGACAAATTATACTGTAAATGACACTGTACTTCATGCAGTGACTAAAATAATTGTGTATCGTTTGTCATTTAATGCAAAAAGTTCATTATTTGAGGTTGATTATTTTATGTAACAGTTACAATCCACTTTTTAAAATTCCTTTTATTAAGAATGTTCATTTATTTATTTTTACCCCTTTACACTTGCAGAATGTCTGAGAAACAAGTTTCTGTTGTGGCTTATATTATTGATGCCATAAACAGTCATACCCTGGCCAGACACTCTTTTACCTCCTACTTTTCAGGTTACTAATAAACTTTAAACTCCTTTGTAATAAGGACAACCTGCAAACTCTTGCAAAACCATTTCATAATATTAAATAAACATTTTCTAATAGAAACCTTTGATAGAGTATATTATTTATTACCAGTTTTTCTTTGATAAGTCACTGTGAATAAGCTGTTACTATAGAAACAATAAAACATTAAAACAATTGTATCAGTATAAAGCTGAGATTTAAATTTGGAGCTTTTCTCAGAGCTACTGCTAGAGAAAACGACAGTTCAGTCTTTAAAGAGATTTCAGATTCAGTGCTGTGGTAAATTTATGTAACATAATATAGTTATTTAAATATGATTTATTTGTGATGTGATTAGCATAGCAAATCAAATTGAGTGGAAAGAATTTGACGATTTTAATGTTACTGCCCCCAAAAAAGTGATATATATATATATATATATAGTTAGTTAGTTAGTTAGTTAGTTAGTTAGGAACAATGCAGAACTCTTTCTGTGGCACAATAAATCTTCCAGATTTTCTAGTATCACATTATTTGTTTATTTATTATAATACAATCTAGTTAATTTCAAGTCAAAATTTTAATAAATCCACTTTCACCACTATTGTTTAAAGTTCAATAAAAAATGTGATTCCAGTGGTAGTCTTTTGCACTGCATCTGTTATACAGATGATTCTTAATTGCACTCTTAACAGATGTACTTTAGACAGAGATATGAAGATTTCAGGCTAGACTGTGTTAAGTGTATTTAAAGTGAGAAGGTCAGGTTGATTGTTTTCTCTCTCTCTCTTCCATTATATATATTTATATATATTTTTAATATAGTCTTTTACCTTCTTGCCCTCTTCCTAATCGTTCATAGTCATTTAATAGCAGAATCCTGTTTAAGAAAAAACATTTTATCCTTTTAAGTCCTAACAGTGTTGACTTGCCTTGAAGCAGTTCCAAGGAGATTCCCTTTCAACAGGTCACAGGCCACGTGAATTAGTCACAGTAACAAAAATAAGAAAGGTCAAAGGATGATCAGAAGGGCTAAGAATAAACAAAACCTCTCCTTTTCCCCCCTGATAAGCCTGATTAGTTAAAGCATTCTTCACTCTGATGAGTCTTTCTCTTTTTTCCTTTTTGGTTTGCGTTACTCTAAATCCGTGGGGAGAAGTTTTGAATTCGGCACCAAACTCCTCCACTGCCTTTTCAACTAACCTCCTTTAAGTGTGGTTGATTGATTAGATCTTATCAGGGAGTGGACAGAGGATCCAGCATGGAGGTCCCTACTGAGCAAAAGCCTTGGGGATGGGAGGTTTTATTAATTGCACATCTCCATTACAAATGACCGTCTTGACCTGAGCTTCCACTTAGAGCACAGAGGCACGTGCAAGAGTTCAGCCAAATCAACCATGACCTAAATGACCAGGGTCTAAATTCATGTCTGAATTCTGGAATCTGATTGGTCAGCAAGGTGTAGCTTTAATGGTAAATGAAACCATGGGTTTAGATTAAAACTAGCACAGGTCTCAGAGCTCCCCCAAAGTGTGTCATGCTCCAGCTGAAATACTGAACCCTGCACATAATGCATGTGTTTATATGTACCCCTCTTTTTCAATCTTCCTCCAAACATGCCCTTTCAGTGTAAATGTGCTACTGCTGAGGCATGACCCACCAGAGAGCAGCAGAGCTGAGCAACAAGCCGGGGGAGGTTTTCCCTTATATGAGGTCACATTGGGGGGACAATCTAACTGGTTTGTTTAAGCCCTGGACATTACAAAAATGGAGACTATCTGAAAATCTTATAATGACTAAAAAGTGGATTTTTCCTGATATATGATCTTTAATGCTTGCATCCACATGAATTCATTCTAACTTATTCACATGTACTTGTATGCACAATGCTGCAAATGAATATAATGTACTGTTGTAAAAAATTACAAGATTATAAGTATGTCATTCATTTATTAATGAAAATATGTAAACACTGCTGTGGGTATAAGGGATATAAAATACTTTGAGTAGTAAGCATATCAGACAATCCTGTCATTTTTCATTCCTTATAGAAAGCTCTCAATCACTCACTCATCGCTTTATCCTGTAATCAGGATCGTGGTGGGCCTGGAGCCTATCCTAGGGGTGGGGTACACCCTGGACAGGATGCCAATCCATCACAGGGCACACACACGTACACACACTACGGGCAATTTGAGAACGGCAATTAATCTGCAGGTCTTTTGGAATGTGGGAGGAAACCGGAGTACCCGGAGAAAACCCACCAAGCACGGGGAGAACATGCAAACTCCATGCACACAGAGATGGCTGGAATTGAACTCGGACCTGGGGGTGCAAGGCATCATATTTTATGTGTGTATAGATGTTTGAGATCCTCTTTAAGGTAACATTACGACATCAAATGTGTATACACACGTGGACAAAATTGTTGGTACCCTTCGGTCAATGAAAGAAAAACTCACAATGGTCACAGAAATAACTTTAATCTGACAAAAGTAATAATTAAAAAAAATTCTATGAATGTTAACCAATGAAAGTCAGACATTGCTTTTCAACCATGCTTCAACAGAATTATTTTAAAAAAATAAACTCATGGAACAGGCCTGGACAAAAATGATGGTACGCTTAGAAAATACTGAAAATAATGTGACCAAAGGGACATGTTAATTCAAGGTGTGTCCACTAATTAGCATCACAGGTGTCACAATCTTGTAATCAGTCAGTGGGCCTATATATAGGGCTCCAGGTAGTCACTGTGTGGTTTGGTGACATGGTATGTACCACACACAACATGGACCAGAGGAAGCGAAGGAAAGAGTTGTCTCAGGAGATTCGAAAGGAAATTATAGACAAGCATGTTAAAGGTAAAGGCTATAAGACCATTTCCAAGCAGCTAGATGTTCCTGTGACTACAGTTGCACATATTATTCAGAAATTTAAGATCCATGGGACTGTACCCAACCTCCCTGGACGTGGCCGCAGGAGGAAAATTCTTGATGAAAGACTTCTAAAGAGATCCAAGGTGAACTTCATGCTCAAGAAACATCAGTGTCAGATGGCACCATCCGTCGTTGTTTGAGCCAAAGTGGACTACATGGGAGACGACCAAGGAGGACACCATTGTTGAAAACAAATCATAAAAAAGCCAGACTGGAATATGCCAAACTACATGTTGACAAGCCACAAAGCTTCTGGGAGAATGTCCTATGGACAGATGAGACAAAAATGGAACTTTTTGCCAAGGCAAATTTTGCTAATTATACTTGAAGCATATCAAGAAAAGAACACTGTCCCTACTGTGAAACATGGAGGAGGCTCTGTTATGTTCTGGGGCTGCTTTGCTGCATCTGGCACAGGGTGTCTTGAATCTGTGCAGGGTACAATGAAATCTCAAGCCTATCAAGGGATTCTAGAGAGAAATGTGCTGGCCAGTGTCAGAAAGCTGGGTCTCAGTCGCAGGTCATGGGTCTTGCAACAGGACAATGACCCAAAACACACAGCTAAAAACACCCAAGAATGGCTAAGAGGAAAACATCGGACTATTCTAAAGTGGCCTTCTATGAGCCCTGACCTCAATCCTATTGAGCATCTTTGGAAGGAGCTGAAACATGCTGTCTGGAAAAGGCACCCTTCAAACCGGAAACAACTGGAGCAGCTTGCTCATGAGGAGTGGGCCAAAATACCTGCAGAGAGGTGCAGAAGTCTCATTGACAGTTACAGGAATCGTTTGATTGCAGTGATTGCCTCTAAAGGTTGTGCAACAAACTATTAAGTTAGGGGTACCATCATTTTTGTCCAGGCCTGTTCCATGAGTTAATTTTTTTTTTATAATTCCGTTGAAGCATGGTTGAAAAGCAATGTCTGATTTTCATTGGTTAACATTCATAGAATTCTTATTTATTATTACTTTTGTCAGATTAAAGTTATTTCTGTGACCATTGTGAGTTTTTCTTTCATTGACCGAAGGGTACCAACAATTTTGTCCACGTGTGTACATCTCTATTAGTAATAACTTTTTTTTTTTTGCCAGTTACCAGCCTGCGCCGGTTGTGTATTACAATTTTCTCTTGAGTAGAGGAGGTGTTAAAAACAAGACACTTACATCTCGACATGTCTTGGCTCTAGCTACGTGAAAGCGGTTAAGTTTGTGGAATTCAAGCTTTGAAGGTTACACACCAATACCTCAGGGGACCGCCGAGGCAAGCCGAGGCCAAGCTTTGGCTACAAATCTCTGCAAGCTATGGAAGGCTTTTTCAGAGATTTGAAACAACTGGAATTAATTTATTCTTCCCTTAGGGCCTCCGGTGAGCTGTTCTCCTCAAAGCTTAAAGCTCCAATGGGAAGCTGGTGCTGAGAAACAGCAATGGATCCCCTTGGAACCTAAAAACAGAGGAGGAGATGGACCAGAGTGGCTGGGAACATGGAAAACACAGGGCGTGTGGACAAAACAGGAGGAGCATGCTCGGGAAAATAAAGGAGACGTAAGTCAAAGGAGTGAGGAGCTCATTGAGTGTTTGCCAACTTGCCAACAAAAGCTACACCCATAACATTGCTACCCAAGTCAGATTATGAAAATGAACTGAGTGTAGTTCATGCCTCCGAGGGTGCCAAATTTTTCTTGAGTAAAAGTTTTTATGTGCCTTTTCTGCCGTGCTTCTTATTAAAGGTAATATCGCATGAGAAAAATCTACATAAATTGTAACCAATAGATATCTTCATAAAGAATTGTTCTAAGAGTAAATTCTGTAGTTAGAATTACTCAGGTCTTTTTCCCTCCTCCTGGGCATGATGTGTGCATTTATTTCTGTCAACACTGCAATTATATTTAAAATGTCCTATTATGAGATCACTACTAAATAAATTTAGCATTAAGATTATTTTTACATTTACATTTGATGTTTGTTTTACTTGCCATCCTGGTAGGAAGAAGGCTAACACTTGCTAGCAAACTAGTTTAACTGGGCTAACTATTAGCATAATGTTTGCTAGTCTGCATTTATGACCACTGGATTTCATGATAGCTGGCCAGTTTTTTTAATGACACAACATATTAGAATGCCACAATGTTATTTTGTAAGGTAGTCAGGAAGCTGCTAGTTATAGAGGTGCTGGGAATAAAATTATGTATAAAGGTGACACAGTGTTGTGTTTAAGCTTTGTAGGTAATGCTGCCAAGTTTGCATGAGCTTAAAGGTCTAAATGTAGGGTAAGGTGTGTAACAGTGCTCCTCTCTTTAGACTATTTACTCCATTAAGTAAATTACATAATATTCTAAGATTTGCTGACATTCTTCAGCCTGTTTTTTGTATTCACACAGGAGGCCAATTGCATTGAAAGCTATATTCAGAAAGCGGTGAAACCACATCCAAACCTTTCCACATCCCAACACGTGTCCAATATCACCAGAACTCCACCTGAGCTTGTTTCCATCAGCACTACACTTTCAGTCTGTGGAAAAACCAGCCCATTGCATGAAAGAAAGTGTCTCACCAACAAAGCTCATGTTATGGAAAACAGTGCCAAAGCGGCTCCAAAACAAACAGATCAAAGTAACACAAACATTGGACATTGTGAAAGGTTTACATCATTATCCAGAGGACCAGGTGACGTGAGGCATCTCTTGGCTCATCCTTCCCTGTTGAATGACATTCAGAAGGAGGTCCAAAATGAGACACAAACCGAAAACTCTGAAAGGCAACTGACTCATTCAACAATCTCACAAGCGCAAAGGCCATCGACAGAGCAAGAAACAGATGGACCCATCATGCTGAATGAACTCTACATGACATCACCTTGCCACACAGAACACTGTCAGATAATAAAAACCACACCAGTATACACGCATCCTTCATGCTCAAACCAGGCTAACAGCTCTTACAAACAGCCAAATCTAACTAGCACATCCAGTATACCCAGTAATGCGGCAGAACATAATACTTTACATGGCTACATGGAGGAGGAGGAGGAGGAGGAGGAGGAGGAGAGGTCCAGCAGCGACGATGAAGGAAAACTAGTTATTGAACTTGAATAACACCAAATGCTGATGAGACTATGGTGGCAAAACCTATGTATTACAAAACATATTAAACGGCTATGGACATGACAGGAAAACCCAAAACACATTAACTCAAATAACTCATTAACTCAAAATGGAAAGGAACTGTCTTTATTGTGCATCACATGCTTGTTATCAATTGGCATACTGAATCTGTTTGAAAGAATGCAGAAGACAATGAGCTGGAAGATGTTTTGAGTAATAGTAGAACCTCTTGTGAAGTTACTATAGGTGAAGTTACTACAGGTGACACAGTGGTGATGGTGACTCCATACAGAGCTCAAGTTCTAGTCTGTACAGAGTATCATGTTCTCCTTACATCTGCATGCATTTACTCTTGTGTTCTCTGGTTTCCTTTCCACCTCTGACAAACATATATGCATACTATGCTAAATTGCCCCGAGGTTTGAATGTACAAAGGACTCACATACTATCTGATATATATTCCCACCATGGACCCATTTATATGTCCAGATTAGGCCACGCCCACTTAGGATTTAGGATAGAATTACAAATATGGATATTTAGAGCATTTAAATATTTAGATAAATATAGAGACAGAGGCACTACATTACAACATTAACAGACATGCAGATTCTTTTGTTTTTCTTTTTTACTTTTCGTTTGTCTTTTCTGATTTGTAAATTTATTTGGCATTTACAGGCGACCCTATCCCACTCATGAAACCTCTGGCTACATTTTTATCCAGGCCAACACCAAGCATTAAAATGCTGAACAAACAAAAAGGAATGCACTTACTCCTGATACATGAGAAAACAGGTCTTGAATGCATGAATCTGCATTCCCACAGTCTCTGGAGTTCCACAGGGATCGATCATAAGCCCAGCAAGGATTTCTGGTAAAAGGGGATTTAACAAACAGGAGATTTAGCTTTTAAATTGCCATAATGGCTGTAAACACAAAAAGTCATCATTACCATCTTTTTCCATCTGTCTGCTTTGTTTATCAGCACGCTGTTGAAAGTCATTTACAGTAACTTAAGCAAATGTTTGAATAATACTGTGGACCTAAACTTACCCAGTCATTTCATTAATAAAATGTTGAATGACCTCTTCACACATGTTTTGTACTTAAACATATGTACTTTTACATATAAAAATTTGCGAATGCTTTGAGAGTCCAGATAGAGCTTCATCCTTCATTTACCTTTCAAACTGACCTCAGTAGAGTGGTGCTTTATCTTTTTAGAAAGTGATATTCATCATCATCTATATTTCAACGGTTGCAATGACATAAAGGCAATGGGAAAGTATCTTCACTGTCAGCTTGTCTACTGCAAATAGAGTTACTTAAATTACTTGCCTGAAGGAATGGAAAGGTGGCTGGGGGTGGGGGGTGGGGTTAACATTCCTACAAATAAAAACATTCAGAAAATGTCAGTACACTATGTGATCGAAAATATGTGGACACCTGATCATGATGATCATATGTAGTTTTTAAGATAACTTTAAATTAAGCCTTCAATGTACGAATAATTTGTTTGAGCAAGGCACCTTCCACTTTCTAAACTTGGCAGAATCCAAAGCATAGAATTATGCAGTTTAAATCTAGAACACATAAAGGTCCCATATTTTACTATGTGTTTAACAAGTTAACACAGGTCTCAGAAGGCAACTGTAAATGGGTTATTGCTGACCCATACCCCTCCAGAGAACAGGAGATACATTGGGAGAAACCTCATTATCTTGTTTTAGACCTGGCTAATTAAAAAATGTAAAATGGTCAAAAAAGCAGGGATTTTTTCATTACATTAACACACACACTGGAGACTATCTGAATGTCTAAAAATTACAACAAAAATTTAATTTTGCATAATAGGTCCACTGTAATAGTTCTTTGATTTGTAAACCAGTGCAGCACAATTCTTCACATCCAGATGTAGTCCAGATAAGCAATTTTATTTACCCAAAGAACCCCTGAGGAACCTCTTTCCTAAGGGCATATGAGTGGAACAGGCACACACCAATGCTAAATTGTGAAAGTGTTTCATGTGTGAAAATGATTCCTCGTGCTCCCAGAATCACTCTCTCACAGCTTGACCACATAATCTTGAATTGAAGCAACCCCAGATCATAACACTGCCTTCAGGGGCTTGTACTGTGGCCACTATGCATGATGGGTGCATCACTTCATGTGCTTTTCTTCATAGCCTGATACACCCATCGCTCTGGACAAAGTTTCAGTCTGGACATGACCTTTTTACATTGCTCCAAAGTCAAATTTTTATGCTCATTATCAAACTTAAAGTGTTTTTTCTCACTAACAAGTGTTTTTCTTATGGCCACACAGCTTCCAAAAAATTGACGGTTCAGCACAAAATTTGACCCTTCTGAAATGGCCACTGTTTTATTTTACTTATTCAATTTTTGGCCAGGCAGTGTATTCAGATTTAGTTGGTACCAGTCACTGTGTTTTGCAATAGGTTCCACCTCATCTTTTATTATTTTCCTATTACAACACACTTCCCAATCGCAACTGGTACTGGTAGAGAAATGTGAATAAATTCTTTTAATACTCTGCTAAAAGATCTGTACACAAATTATAAATTTGAACTTTACTTGTTAATTTACAAACTGTGTGGTTTGTACCGTTCACATGGAAACACAGAAAACCTCCCACATTTCCACATCTGCAATATGACTGCTGTATGCAGAATGCATTTTTTAGCCACTTGTGTTTGCGATTTGGTAGTACAAAGAGAACCAAAGAAAAAACAACAACAACAAAAAATGGACTGAACTCCATTATACAAGCATTTGTTTTTTATCCCATCTGAATAGAGTTCTCTGAAGTAAAAAAAAAATAATAATAATTTTGTTAAGAAACAGGGTCCTGTTCTGAATCTGAAATGTAATTTGTACTTGATAAAGTAAATCACTCTTTGTCCAAACCAGATGTTTTTAATGCAATGGCTTTTTTCTAATCCCAGAAAAAGATACTATTTACATTACACAGGGCCTTCATTGTCATGCTTTATATCTTATGCCAAACAATTCAGGCAAGATTGTGTAACAGAAAAGCTGAAAACAAAACTACATACACACCAAACAACCATAACATTAAAAATATTAACATTAAAACCACATTTGGGTTCCCCTTGTCCCCTTGTGGCCTTGGGGCATTGCTCTTAAGGGCCTCTGGTAGTGTGCTGTGGTGTCTGGCGCGAACATATTGGTAGCAGATCCTTTTGGAGCTGTGGGTTCAGAGGTGGGGACCTTGTTGATCAGACTTGAATCATTGGAATTGTTGTCAATTAGTGCTTCATTGGGTTGGGATCTGGGGAGTTAGGAGGCCGGGTCAGCAGGCTTGGGTATTTTGTTCTTCTGCCTTTCTATCCTAGCTGTTGACTTTTTCAGTGATTTGTGTTGCATTGGCTTTTCTGTAGGATTGGACTGATCCCTGTGGCCATAAGTAAGCCTTGACTACTCAAGGTCCTGTCACCAGTCTACTGGTGGATATTTGGTGATCAGTGTTGTGTCAGTTCACCTGGCGGTGGTGTTGATGTAATGGTTGATCTCTACACAGGTAAGTAAATACAAAAAATAACCAGACATTTATGCAAGTGATGTTTGGCTGGCATGGACCACAGGACTTTCTTCTATGATAAAACCTTTCTAACTTACTGAGTGTGGTTTCTTTCAGAATGCCTCAACCCTCATTCACAGGGCACGGGGCTTTGCTAAATGGTGTGATGAGGATGAAAATAATGCAAGCCATATGAGTGGTGCAACAGAAAAGATTTGCCATGTCTTTGAAAGACCATAAGTTCAAATTCCAATGGTGTCACAGCAATTGGTGGGCTGGTGTCCAGAAGGGGCAAAACTAGCTGTGCTGTCTGGGTGAGAGGGAAAGGAATACATAAGATAGTCTTTCTCTGAGTGTGTCTGCACTCTTATGAAGAATGAGTGGATGTTTGAACATGTATTGGGATGTCACATGTTATGGAGGAAGCATGGTTAGCATTGCCTGGAGGAATTTCAAATAAGAAATTAGGGAGAAAACAGGGTTAAAATAAATAAATTTAAGTAAACAGCTTTCAGAATAATGTTGTTCATCACTCCAGTATAGATTCACAGATGTGTATAATCTATGCCAATGTGCAAAGAGGTGCATTAGCAGACATTGCATATTCAATTTATGTTACTTTATGTTCCATATTATAATATATTAAAGAATTCTGGATCACAGTGTCTGCTCCTCAAACAGCAAATAGTTTATAATAATAATAATAATAATAATAATAATAATAATAATAATAATAATAATATGCTTACTACAAGTGGCTAAAGTTTTTCCTGTCTGTTTGTCAAGCAGTAGAGATTTTTAAATATGTGCTGAAATGTGAACACTGCATTCTTTGACCCCATAATAAGGTTTCAGACATTGTTTTACTACTTAGCATGGCCTTTCCTCATGTATTCCTGCTCCCAATGTTGAAAAAAAAAATAATAAACAGAATTCATGAGCATGAGCCAAACACCACAACTCTCTTCATGCTCCTCATGCTCCTGCTGCCAAACAAGAGAGCAGGAGATCACTAAGAGAGCTTAGGGATGCAGGTTTTGTGTATCTTTTGCAAAGTTCAAAGACAAGTGCAAAGAATATGCCAACAAAGCAGTTAATACATGGTACAGATGTTCTTTCATTATTGCAATGAGCAAAAATTATTAAAAAAATTTTTTTTTTAAAAAGATCAATTATATGTCAACAAAGGTAGGAGGAAATATACTGTAAATAACAGCTGTATATTTGCAGTCAGAAGAGGTTATGTTGTTGTATAGTTTTAATTATGGTCTGAGGTCTTTGGCTTTTTAATTATATATTTTAAATGTCTTTCTTTACAGAACAAAGGAAAAACAGAAATACAGGACAAATCTAAAAAGGAAAAAAGACACTTTGCTAAATGTAGTGGTAGTACACATCTGCGCTATGTTTCACTATTTTCACAATTAAGAACTATTTGTAAAATATTTAGAAGAAGCAGATCTGGTGGGTTTATGGAAACAATGAGTTTTGGTGAAGTTGTACTGTATGTGTGAATGCCTGTAGATTGCTCTGGTTTGTTGATGGTGACGTTGCTGTTGATGGTTGCTTTGCTTCCCAAATGACCTAATGTCTGTGTTCCCTTTAATCCTCCCAGAGTCCCTGCCTGCACTCTGCACAAACTTAAAAACTGACAATTGGAATTATATGTTCGGACTGCAAACAAATCCAACAGTTTTGATACAGTGGCTTATTACTACAATTACTGTAATAGTATTTGTAGGACAGTGTGCAGTGGCCCAGGCTCAGAAGGTCAAGGCACTGAGTTACAGTACTGATTGGAAGATCAGTGGTTCAAAGCCAAACTCCACCAGGTTGCCATTGTTGGGCCCTTGAGCAGGGCCCTTAAACCTCTCTGCTCCAGGGGTGCTGTATCATGGCTGACCCTGTGCTCTGCCTCACACTGTATATGTGACAAATAAAGCCTTAAAATAAGTTGCCAGTAACATTTCCAACACTTTCAACTACCTCCCATAGTATACAGCTGATAATTTCAAATAAACAGATCTAGTATTAAAACTATAATGTTTTTTTCTGACTACAAAGTTACAACTTTTGACTAGATAACACACAATACTTAAAGGGGTTATTTTACAAGTACACTATCTAACATCACTCAAAAAGATTACATCTTTGCAAAATATCTTAAATCAAGTGAAATGTAATTAGAATTTCTTATAAATATAAGATTTTGTATAAAACAGGTAGGTCCGACCGAGTTATCTGATTGAACCAGAAGCATTCCACAAGTGATGATAATAGTTGTATCAGCATTGGTAGCAGGTGGTCTACAATCGCTAATTAGACTAACTGTTGGTCACCAGAATGGATGAAAGTCCATGCCAAAACCCACATTCAATTATGGCACATCTGATTATGGTAGCTTAAAATGCTTTGTCTCCTTAATAACTGCTCTTAAGTTGCTCACACTTGTCTCTGAAGAATTTTTTGTTAAGCTGATTTATTTGCACCTAAGGCGAGCCACAAAGCTAACACAAGGCACCTCGGATCAAGGGCACTACTTGATGTGTGGAACAAGACAACACACTCACGCACTTGCTTTTCATTTAATGCTATTTGGGAGTTAACCCTGTAACGTGGAGGTTAATGTAGATGAAATTCTAAAATGGAATAAGTGGAAATAATAGTCCTTGAGAGATTTACTGAATCACCTCGATAGTTCCAGCAGTAACGGAAGGATGGGTTGTTCGAGCAAAATATCCTGTTAAATAAACAAACAAATCACAATCTGTTGAAGGCCATTTTTATTTTTGGTATTTGTGGAATTCTTGAGGTCACAATCACCGCATCACAGCTGTGATCAAGTGTGATATTACTTACACATATTAAAATTACATGTAAAATTTCCATTCAAGTAAAATACAGTATGTTAGTTCAAAAAAATCAATAAGTATTTAAATAATATTTATGTGTATTATAAGCTTAAAAAAGACTTTAGTGCTGCTACTGTAACATGTAAATCAACTAAAAGAAAAAAGTTATATAATCTTAAAAATATTCTTTTTAAAGCACTCCCTCCCAAGAACTGAATTTATATATATATATATATATATATATATATATATATATATATATATATATATATATCAATCAACATACCAACCAAGGTCAAAAGTTACAAAAATACCAAAGCTATGCATAATTAATTCCACACCAAACATCCAGCAAATGTAATATAATCATGGTTATGGCTTCCACTGTCAGTCAAGCAGCATGTGTTTTAGTTTTTTCCCGAGCTGTGGTTACGGACAGACAGACACATGGGATTATCTGAGGCAGTCTGTTGCTACTGACATAACTGTCAAGACGAGATCCCTGTTGTCCGCTCCCGTATGACCCAGCAGGAGACCACCAGGGGTGGGGGAAAGGGTGCATTCCAGGGGTGCGGACAGGAAGCACAGAGCTCAGAGAATTATATAGTCCAAACCACACTGAGCTAACCATCGGTAGCCTAACCGCACAGCTAGGTGAATAGGTCTTGAAGATATTGTGTGAGGAGGGTTTGTGGTTTTGCGCGGCAGCTCTTTTTTGTCTTATTTACACTAAAGCTGTAAAAATTAAAATGGACTGCCTACATTACCATTTTTTAGTAACACTTTCTATGAATCCCATATTGATAAATCATTATAATAACGCTAATAAGTCTTGGTAATTGTTAATTTTTGAAACTATAAAAATATAACTTATTGTTATTATTATTATTATTAGTAGTAGTAGTAGTAGTAGTAGTAGTATAGTAAGTGTGGTGGCAATATTAGTAGTAATGGTAGTATTATTAGAAATACATTATGACTTGTTTCTGCCACCTCCACATTGTTTTTGCACATTTGCACAATATCTAAGTTTGCTTAGACATTTTATAGGAGGAAAACTCCTTCCCTGCCCTAATTTCCAGGAAATTCACCTAATTCACATTATTGCATCTATGTTAGGTGAACATGTTGGCACATGTTGTTTTAGCCTAATGGCACAATCATCATATTAGGGAATCTTTTACTGTGGAACATCTCCTGGCTTGGAGAGATAACTTGTTTAATAGAACTAGCTTAGGTGCATGAAATTTTCAGGATTTTTAAAAAATTAAATTCTGAATATGAAATTAATGTATTTAATTGCAAATAAAATTGGTCCTGGAACAGGTATTTTATAAATCGCTGTTTAATGTGTTGTATGTGACTTTGTGTGGTGGATGGTCCATATAATCTAAGGGGGAAAAATGTAACTTATTAAACAAAGACAACATGTATCCTTGTTATATTAAAATATGTATTTTTGTGATATTATTTTATTTAATACTTATATTTAGTTAAGATTCATGGATCTAATTTCCACCTTCAAAACAAATGAGGTCCCAGATCGTGTTATTTATAGTTGTCTTATTTTTGATTTATTGACTAATTAAGTTTAAATATCTAGTTAAACAAGTAAAAACTTGCTATTTTGATAATGACCGGTTGTGATTGTTACTACAGAAAAATGTATTAAATCACAGGCATATCATTACCAACTTTTAAGTAAGAACTATAAGTATATAGCTTTTATTATTTCCTTACTTCTAGGTCTATAGTCATAAAGTCCATTTGGGCTTTTTTTCTTTTTCTTTGTATTTTAGTGCATTTCAGTGGTTCATATGAAGTAAGCAGTAAATAACCAATGGATGATGAGAAGATAAGCATCTCAAGGGTGTTGTAAAGTCCAGGTGGGATTTGTCCTTAAGCAGCCAGTCAGGAGCTGTCTGACAGTGACTGAAAGGCAACGTCCACTCTTAATTGGATTAGACCCGTCTATCTGAAATTGGCCCCAGGGGATAAGGGTGTGAGACCTCGTCACTCAGACTGAGGAGTCGTCTTACAGAAAATAAAGTCTCAGAGACTGATTATTATTCTTTTCCCTCTTTGGGTGAGGGTCTCTGTCCATTATCTCTTAATGCAAGACTGAAAAGTTACAGTGTATTTGGGGTAAAAAAAAAAAAAAAAATGCAAATCTGCGGATAGTAAAAAAACTCTCAGCTTTACCCCTATGGAGCAATAAGCAGGTCATACATCACTGTGACACAAACAAAGAGTAACGGTGATCACCCGAATATATCTGAGTTTCTTTGGCCTTCATGCTGCTGCGAGAGTCAGAACTGGGCGACATGTTGTCTTGGCTTAGTGGTACAGTCATCATATTAGGAAATCCTCCTGGCTTGGAGGGAGAACCTGATCTCTTGGTAGCTTATGTGCATGAATTTGTGATTTTCAGGAATGTTATTAAATTCTGAATCCCAAATCCCTCTCTAACCTCTGATCAAGGGCACTACTTGGTACAGAGTGGTACACACTCACGTACTTCATGTAACACTGTTTGTGATTTTACTCTGTAACATGGAAGTTAACGTAGATGACATTCTAAAGTGAAATAAATGGAAATAATAGTCCTTAATAGATTTACTGGACTGTCTATTACCTCGATAGTTCCACCAATCATGCAACGATATGGGTTGTTGGAGCAAAATATCTTGTTAATTAAACAAACAGCAAATGGTATTTGTGGAATTGTTGAGGTCACAATCAGGGTGCACCCTCGTGCCTGTGACCGCATTACAGCTGTGATCAAGTGTGTTATTACTTACACATATTAAAATTACATGCAAAATTTCCATTCAAGTAAAATATGTTAGTTTAAAAAAATAAATAGTAGTAAATAATGGTAAAAATAGACTTGATTACATTTACAAACAACTTATGTAAGTAAACTTTACATATCAATAAGGAAAAGCTACACAAGGCCAAAATTATTTAAGTGTATAATAAGCAAAAAAGGACTACTTTAAATCAACTAAAAGAAAAAGGTAAAATCTAAAAAAAATCTAAAAAATTTTGTAAGGACTCCCTCCTAACCACTGAATTTATATATATATATATATATATATATATATATATATATATATATATATATATATATATATATATATATATATATAAGTTTAAATACTTTAAATGTTATGTTTTCATTTGTATAAAAAATAAATTATCTTAACTAAAAGTTAATTAGTTGGTGCAACTGTACGTGGTTTTCTTCCAAACGTAGGGGTTTGAGTTGGTCAAAAATTCCAAAATGTACTGCATGCAAGATGGTTTGAAATTTTTAACTTATCTTTTTAATTTTTAAAGTGTACATTTATCTCTTTAAAATATTACTGACTCTACTGTTGCTATGTTATGGGAGTAATTCAGTGTAACATTATATAATAACCATGACAGGTCCACCGGTGGTTTCAATAACATACCTCATGCTCACATGCTTTAGAGACTGTCTCATATTGCACAGTTCAGGCTGATAAAGCAGCCCTTTAGTGTGCACTGAAAAATGATCTGCCTACAGAAGTGTGTTTTAGGTACTGAAGAAGTGAAAGCAAAAAAAAAAAAAAAAAAAAAGGCAGACTATAATAGGTGGGTGTTCATTAGCTTCGTGTTGAAATGTGTAATGGGTCCAGCACTTTTCTACATACTCAGATTAAAATGAAACAAAGCGTACACTCTTTTATCTTAAATAGAATTTATGTGATACTTAGAAAATAAATTATTTAATTATTTTAATTATTTTGATTATTTATTTATTTATTTATTTATTCATTCATTCGTTTATTCCTTTTTGTTGTTAAAAGTGAAGGGTAGACATAGTGTATCCAGAAGAACATATAATTAAAGGTTTATTGAGAACACACCACACTCTCTTTCACAGGAACTAAGCTAGAATGAATGAGTAATTCAATAACACTTAATAAGCACTCTGTAAATATGTTAGAGCAATATGAACTATTCCTAATGATGTTCATTATTAACTAATAAGTAATTATTAAGTTTTACATGTTAGCTCTTGTGTAATATTGGGATAAAAAAATGATTTCAAGCAAAACAAATAAAAAATCTCATAAATATTTTTATGAGTTTAATAGAATGAGGCTATAATAATTTTAGGTGCGTTTGAATGGTTCACATGTAAAATTTGCGACATGATTGAGAGCCTGGCAGAAATAGCCTGCCCTCAATGTGCCCCACGCTGGAGGGGCAGCTGGGCTCTGGTGTACTTGTTTTCTCAGGATTAATTTCCCAACGGGATCAACCAGGAATGGAGATTTTAATCACTTGCATGGCATTCCCATGACATACAAAGTAACATCTAACACCCGTCTCACATCCTCCATTCCTCTGACTTTCTTGTACTGTACCTTCTTGTAACAGTCAAACTGTAAAATGGACAATAACAAGACTTTTTCTTGCTGTCTGCACAGCACCCTAAAATCTGGGATTCTAAAGGATTCTTATGGTGTGAACCTAAAGTTTTATGTAGAAATGTTAAGTTAAGCGATTGTTTGTCACATATACTATACAGTGAAATTCTTTTCTTTGCATATCTAAACTTAGGTGGTTGACGTCAGAGTGCAGGGTCAGTAATGATACTCTGGAGCAAATAGAGTTAAGGGCCTTGTTGAAGGGTCCAACAGCGGCAGATTAGTCGAGCTGGGGCTTGAACCATCGATCTTCTGATCAGTAATCCAGAGCCTTAATCCACTGAGCCATTACTGGCCAAATAGGGTCTATTTTGGAGGCTAAAAACTTTTAACTTTTAACACTTAAGTAACACAAAGAAAAACATGTTTTGAAATGCATACAACAAAGTTGCCAATCTACCCAGGAGTGGATATCTCAGAACATTTACCCTAAGGTCAAACCATGCAATGCTCAGAAAAATCCCCAAAAACCAAAAAGCAAAATCGTAGACCCTGCAGGTCTCACTGAGCATGACAAATGTTAAAGTAGCACCATGGTAGCACACTGTAAACCCTAATGCTCAAAGTAATTAAACATATTGAGTACTTTTAACAAATAATTACAATTAATTTAAATTAATAGCCCATAATGAGTATTTAGAACTTTTTGGTATTTATAAGTTTGTAGAAATTACACTTTTCAAGTTAGCAGAACAAATTTCAGTGAGTAACTGTCACCTTAAAGTTCCACAAACTTAATCTCAGCTTAGTGATTTTGTGTCTGACGTCATCAGGGCAATAGGGCCGTGGTGGCTCAGTGGTAGGTGTTTTGCCTACCATGCAAAAGGCCTGGGTTTGATTCCCAACAACTGGATGAAGGGCCTGTCCCAAGCCCAGATAAAATGGGAGGGTTGCGTCAGGAAGGGCATCTGGTGTAAAACCTGTGCCAAGCTTGTGTGTGGACCGGATTGTCTGCTGTGGCGACCCATTAACGGGAGCAGTCGAAAGACCAACAACAATTTATTTGATTTGCAACAACTTTATAATTGCTATTAAATAGTATAGTATAGAGTTAGGATACTCAATAATGCAAGTAACAATTCATATGAATGAGTACAACAAACTCAAAAACCGATAGTTCTGTTTACTTAAAATAGGAAACAGCATTACTTAAAAATATTATGTAACTGATTACCTCAACATTTTTTAAGTTTTGCCAACTTATTCGGGTTTACAATGCACAATTAGACGAAGACTAAACGGTTTGTTGGGAGGGGTTGCCAGGAGAATCCTCTTCTGCCTAAAGAGAACATGGAAGCATGACTGTGGTTTGCAACAATGCATCTAAACAAACTACAAGCCTTTGGAAGAATGTCCTATGGACAGATGACCAAAGTGGAGTTGTTTAGCCTTAATGTCCAGCACTATTTTTGGTGAAAACCAAACAGCATTTTAACACTGTCAAGCACGGTGGTGAAGGGATGATGGTGATTATTTACAGCCACAGGACCTGGGCACCTTACAGTCATTGAGTCGACCATTGTCTCTGTATTCTACAGGAAAATGTAAAGTCATCTGTCTGACAGCTAAAGCTCGGCAATGATTTGGTCATGCAACAGAACAATGATCTGAATGACACCAGTAAATCTACATAAGAATGGCTGAAAAAAGAAAAGAAAAGTCAGAGTCCAGATCTCAACCTAATTGAAATGAGAGCTGTGCATAAGTGAATACCCAAAAAACCTCAAAGAACTGAAACAATGTTGTAAAGAAGACTGGGTTAAGAAGATGTGAGAATGATAAAGTGATCCAAAAAATTATTACTTCAAGTTATTGCTGCTAAAGGTGAATCAGGGGGGTAATTGCTATTGTCCACATGATTTTTACATATAATAACGACCCAGGAAAATTTGTTGTTTGAGGTTGTATTGATGATTTTGATTATGTTTGCATATGAAAAACATAGGATTAAAAGGGGCGCACTGACGTTTACACATGACTGTATGACCTATAGTCTCTTCTGTTACATTCCACACACTGTGAGAAACTTTTGAATGTGGAGGAGAGACGTACATGCCTAAAATAATCTTCAGATGTTGCTATGAATGCTTTGCAAGTTTTCGTCATTAGTTTACTAACCACCAGATGTATCTGCTCCGTTGTGGCTGGTGCATCACCAAAGGGTGGTGCATACATAACCAAATAAAATTGTATGTGAAAACTTTCATGGCATGTACAGTAATATGACCATAATTTAAAGTCAAAGAACTCAGTATTCATCTTTTACAGCTAAACAATTTATACAGTATTTAAAGCTGTCAAAAGTCCTGTTACTCTTTGCATGATTAGTAGCTTTCTTCTGGGTACTGGTTTCCTTCCAGCATCCAATGATATACAGAAGAACTGCATCCAAGTTGTACCGTGCCTTGTGGCCAGAGTCCCCTGGGATAGGCTCCAGAACTCTCATTAGAGTGAATGAGCATTTGACTGCAGTTTTCTTTATTATGATTAATGTGAGACAACATATCAAACCCCCCCCCCCCCCCCCCCCCCCACTTCTCAGTTTGGCCTGTTCTCATGCAGCTGGCGAGGTCCGTGCCCTGCCATGTCAACTGAAACCTTGCAGACACATTATTTAAGAAATCTGGAGTGTAGGTGATGGTTTAGATTCAGATCCAGAGCCCAAGTTTGAGATTGTAAGCTTCTGTGTGCATTTTGTTGTGCCCTAATGATCATTTAATCATTAAGCACAGATTTTTTTTGGCTAACTCATACCATTTATTGACTGAAGGAAATTTGGCATGAAGAACATAATTCTTTTTTGACGTCTTTTGAATGATACCCACTATCAAAATTATCATTTGGATGTTTTCTTTTTTCACTCAATACCTCAAATACCATCTGCGTTCAAATCAAAACCAACATGCTGAGCCGACTATCAAAACAAACTTCATAGACAAAGCTTTCTGAGAGGTTCTTACTCTTGTGGGATTGGTCTCCTGTCGTTTCTTTAAAAACATTCACTGTAAAATGCTTTTCCGGAGATTAGGCCTGAATGGGAGAATTTAATGCTCATAAGCAAAGAACATCATACAGTTAGAAAAATCATCAACGATTAAAGGATGTCTAAACTTCCTCATTCAAACCATAATGAAATACCTGATCTCTTAATAAATTATAATAAAGTCAAATGAACAATGACGATGTGTTTATTAAAGAACTTTCCATTGTCAGTTCCCCCATAAGTCTGAAATGATGTGATTATTTTAAATATCTTGCAAACAATTTATCATGTGCACACAAGTTCTTGTTGGAACAAATCTTTATATTTTATTAAGAATATTTATCTACATATGTTTAACGGCATGCAGGCTTTTTTTTCTCAGAAAGTTGTGAGAATTTTTTTTTTTTTTTTTCAAAAAATATCTTTGGAGTATGAAGGCCTTTATTGCTTTATTTGAACAGTTCATTCACTTGTGGTTAGAAGATGAGCTGTGTATGCAATAATTATATTATTACTGTATTCCTACAAAATAAATAACCTTTGCACACAATAACTCTTGGTTCATACAAGATAATATCTTGTTCTCACAAAATGAGCTATTAGTTCTCACATGATGAACAACTTTTTATTATTATCTTGTGTGCACAAGTTATGATCTTGTTGGAACAAGATGTTTATCTTGTGGAAAACAGTTATTGATTTAGCTTATTTTTGATTATTCTGGTATTAGAAAAATAATCAGCTTAGATTAAAGCCTGCCATAATTAATTATTTTCCAATAACAGCACACCACAAAATCTTTACACCTTGGCATGTTCAGACAGCATGATAAACAGTCATTAAAGCTGAGTGACTAATTATGATTGAATCGCTTTGACTCTACTGACTCAATTCCTGTCTACGGCAGTTGTAACATAACCTGGCATAGGCAAATTGGCCATCATGTGTTAAATAATGCATCATTGGATGACTAAAATGAATAAAATCTCAGGATATTTAAAACTGGTAGTTTAAAGTGCCTTGAAAAAGTATTCATACTTATTTTTTTTTTTTTTTTTTTTTTTTTTTTTGGATTTTTCCCCGATTTTCTCCCTAATTTAGTCGTGTCCAATTCCTCCCCGTCACTAGGGGGCTCCCACATTAAGGCTACTACTACCACTCAGCCGGGAGGGCCGAAGACTATCACGTGTTTCCTCCGAACCACGTGACGCCAGCCGACCGCATCTTTTCGAACTGCTCGCTCGCGCACCGTTGGGGGCGGCGTAACACACTCGGAGGACAGCGCTATCCGCTCCCTCCGTTGCGCGAGCTCACAGACGCCCCTGACTGGCTGTAGAGCCGTGATTAATGTGGGAGCACTAAGTACCTCTCATCCCTCCCCTCTGAGAGAGCTCGGCCAATCAGCTCTCTCTAGACCTCCGGCTGCGAGAGGTTACAGCACCACCCGGGATTCGAACTAGCGATCTCCGGATGATAGGGCGAGCGCTTTAACCACTGCGCCACTCGGAGGCCCCAAGTATTCATACTTATTGAACTTTTACACATTTTGTCATGTAACAACAACAAATGTAAATGCATTTTATTGGGATTTTATGGAACAGATAGAGGGCAGCGCAGTGGTGTAGTGGTTAGCACTCTTGCCTTGCACCTCCAGGGTCCAGGTTTGATTCCTGTCTCTGGGTGCTTGGAGTCTGCATGCTCGCCCAGTGCTTGGTAGGTTTCCTCCGGGTACTCTGGTTTCCTCCCACAGTTCAAAGACATGCAGATTACCTCAGTTGGTGCTCCCAAATGCCCATAGTGTGTGAATGAGTGGATAAGTGTGTATGTGTGTGTGCTGCGATGGATTGGTACCCTGTCCAGGGTGTACCCTGCCTTGAACCCTAAGTCTCCTAGGATAGGATCCAGTCCCCCAGAAATCCTGAATACAGGATAAAGTGGTATAGACAATGAGCTAGTGAGAGTGAGTGTAATAGATACAGTAGATAGTGATAGATTGTGAAGTGGAAGGAAAATGATAAATGGTTATCAACATTTTTTACAAATTAAAACTGAAAAGTTTGGCGTGCATTTCTATTCAGCCCCCTTTTCCTAATACCCCTAACTGAAATCCAGTGGAATCAATTGACTTCAGAAGTCACCTAATTAGTAAATAGAGTCCACTTGTGTGTAATTTAATCTCAAAACAGGTTATTGATAACCAGTTGTGGAGTTTTCATGAAAGTTGTTACGAAGTCATCATGAACGCAAGTTTTCTTTTAAGCTCTGGTTCTGTTTGAGGAATTCAAAAAATTCCATATAAGCTTTTAATACATACAGTTTAATAAACATTTTTGTTGAAATACAAAAACAGTGATAGTCCTTCCAATTATGAATAATTTTCCATCAAATCTGGGTATATGACATGGGAAAACACGAGACCATTCCAGTGTGCCAACCATATACAGGACATTTACACACTCACTCACAGCTAGGCTTTTAAAAACAAGCTTTACAGCACGAATGTTGAATAACTTTTAGCGCTGTCAGCATACTTTAATAATAAAAAACTAAAGACAGTTATAAATTAATAACTCATTAAAAGTTAATTATTTATATAATAAAGTTTCACAAGCTTATGTTTTAGTTCCTGATGTTGATGATAATGTGGAGAAGGAGGAGGAGGATGCATGATAATGATGAACAGGAGGAGGGTGCATAATGATCATGATGAGAATGAGAAGGACAAAAAGGATGTATGATGGTGATGATGATGATGAGGAGGAGGAGGAGGATGCATGATGATTATACAGAGGTGAAGGACGCATGGTGATAAGGAGGAGGAGGAATGATGAACAGGGGGAGAAGGAGGATGCATGATGATGATGATGAGGAGGAGGAGGATGCATGATGATTATGCAGAGGTGAAGGATGCATGATGATGATGAGGAGGAGGAATGGTAGACAGGGGAGAAGGAGGATACATGATGTTGATGAGAAGGAGGTGGAGGAGAAGGAGTATGCATGACGATGATGCTTGGCGCGGACGCAGCAGTGTCTTTTTTCTTGAGGTGATGGCTATCACATGGGTGCAGTCGGGAGGGTGGTGCTCTGAAGAAGTTATACTCTATAAAAAAAAAAAAACCTGTTTGAGCATTCAGCCACACACACCCACACACAGGCGCGCGCGCTCCAACACACACACACGCTCACACGCCCGGATGCAGGTCTCTCTGGAGCGCGTGCCATGTGAAAAGCGTACGGTTTCCCCGGGAAAATGCGGGGTGCTTCTGGCTGAAAATGTGGTTTCTTGGAGGTCACCGGGGAATAATTTGAACACTATTTGGTTCGTTGGACACGTTTTGTTTTTCTTCTTCTTCTTTTTTTTCCCCTTTTGGAGTTAAACCCCTGGGGATGGCCAAGACGTCGCTTCTGGATTTGGGCGTTTTGATTTTAATCGGATTAACAGCCGCTCGCGCAAACGGTATTATATATCTATTTTTTTATGAGAGAGGATGATGATGAAAGTCGAAATCCTTTAGAGTAAATCCTACGGATGAGTTTCTGGAATGTTCCACACGCGCTGAGTGAAGCTCTGGAGACTCCAGAATTTAATTGAAGAGACTGTAATTAGTAACGGGATAATTTCCAACTTGACTTGACTTGATATTCGTGTTTATGTGAGTTTTGGTGTTCTTAAAGCCAAACTGGAAAGTTGACTAAAACATTCCAGGCGTAATTTTTGAAGAGGAAAACTTTTTAAACACTTTTTTTTCTTTTCACAATTTCATTAAATGATTCAGCTTTTCGCGCTTTATGGGGGTTTATAGGATCCAGAGTCTCTGCTGTAAACTCAGTGTTAAGCGGAAGCTCATCCTAGATTCATCTTAGATGGGGTGCCAATACATTTCAGAGCAACTTACACACACATTCAAACCTACAGTAGCATATATATTGCTATGTTTCTGGGACGTGGGAGGAAATGCATAAAGACATACAGGAGAACCTACAGGGAAACCTTTTTTTCTGTTATATACAAATATATATATATTTATATATATATAAGGAAAGACTTACCCTCTGATCATTTTTTGAAAGTCATAAAATTTATTGAGTAGTTAAAAATTCTACTTAAGAGGTCTTTGGAAAATAAGATATTTCTATTTACTCGGCACGGTGGCATCGAACCCTTGACCCTGGAGGTGTGAGGCCACCATGCCGCAGTGTTTTCCCCGTGGGGTTCTTCCAGGTACTCCAGCTTCTTCCCACAGTCCAAAGACATTCAGATTAGGCTAATTGGTGTTTCCAAAGTGTGTGAGTATGTGTGTTTGTGTGCCCTGTGATGGATTTGCACCCCATCCAGGGTGTTCCCCGCCTAGTTCCCTCAGTCCCCTGGGATAGGCCTCAGGCCTCATGTGATCCTGTACAGGATAAGCAGTATAGAGAATGAGTGAGTGAGTAATTACTCTGCGTAGAAGCCCTAAAGCCAACTGTATCATGTGGACTTTAGGAAATTAGTCCCAAAACGTCTGGTGTTTTAACATTTTTAGGGCTTTAATGGGTCCTAAAGACAGCCTCAAAAAGTCTCTAGTCTGCATGGTCCTGAAGAACTGAACTGAAAAGCATTTTGCAGCGAGCCTAAATATTTGTGATATGTATTGTGTGTAGTAAAACTGTCATATCTTTTTAGCATATTGTAGATAAATGTTTGTTCCACAAAAACTACTCACTCTGTTTATTTCCGGGCTGTTTTTAGTCATTTCGCTGCACAGGGTTGTCCCGCACGAGGAGAGCACACTGGGGCTTGAGAGAACGAACATGGATGTGAGGACAGCACCGACACAACAAGCCTGCAGATCTGACGACAGCCATGACAGCCACAAGGAGGTTGCAGGAATGCAACGTGACTCTTATCCACATAACAGAGCCAAACGCTGCACATGCTATACGTACAAAGACAAAGAGTGCGTTTATTATTGCCACCTGGATGTCATTTGGGTGAACACACCAGAGTGAGTAAATTATTTATTACTTTGAACCTAAAATAAAAATAAATAAATAAATAAACGTTAATTTATTATTTAA
This sequence comes from Clarias fuscus, assembly GCA_030347435.1. Classification (NCBI taxonomy): domain Eukaryota; kingdom Metazoa; phylum Chordata; class Actinopteri; order Siluriformes; family Clariidae; genus Clarias; species Clarias fuscus. The sequence goes on from CM059215.1 coordinate 5,400,744, forward strand.
AAATTGAAATGTTCCTGGCGGCACAGTGGTGTAGTGGTTAATAAAAAAAGAAAGAAAGAAAGAAAGCAAACACAATGAACCAGAAACTTCCTTGTGCACATGCCCTATTAGGGGCTCTGTGCATTATTTGAAGTACGAGATGATAAAAAACAAAAAAAATTGAAAATTAGATTAAAATCTTAATTAAAAGTATTAAGTCAATACCACGTCTTACACACAGACCAAAAAGCATGGGAAAAAAGATTAGAAATCTTGGAAAAATGCTATTAATTTAGATTTTCAACAAACCCAAGATTGTAACGTTATTATCTGCAGTAATGCTGCACACCTGAGGCACAATTCCTTTCTTTACATGATACAGTAATGCCCTGGAAAAAGAGAGCACGATCACAGTGAATCTAGAGCATTTAAAGCGATGAAGGATTAAAAAGGTCTGGACTTGTTTAACCAGGTAGACAAGATGATCCTAAATGTATGAAAGATGAACATAAAGCTGCAGGATCTAATGACTGCATATGCATCTATCGCTACATAGCCAATATAACAGGAAGGCTAGAGAAGAACTGAGTTCTACTTTTGCCTTGTTCCACTTCTCTGTTTCTGGGTTTCACCTGATACTAATCATGAGATCATTACAGGTGAGATCAAGTGTGGAGAAATCTGAAACTGTCCTAAAATGGCAAGCTGGATGACGAAAAATGTTGGGGTGGTCGTACAAAGACAAATTAATAAAAAATAGATCTTAAAGCGCATAACAGATTAAGAACCTTTCAAAGCTCATTGTGAGAATTGATACTCACAATATAAAAAATCAATAAATAAAACTAATTTCTAAGCTACACGATTTCCCCAGAAGTAGGAGTACTAAACTGCCCCTTTTCTTTCTATTTATAAAATAAAAGGTGTAACCTTTATTGTTTATGTATTACATACATGGTAATATAGATGTACTTTATACATTTTTAACCCTTAATCCTTTAATTATAAAGATTACCTTAAATGTAACTGCATACACATCTCCAAGTGAAAGACACACACAACGAGTACAAAAGATGTACACACCCCTGAGGCTACCACCGTTTTAACAAAGAAAACACGTTTACTACATTTTTTGAGTGTGTATTGTATAATAATATAACCACAACCATGTATCATGTGTACATGTAGACAAATGTGAATCCAAGTACATGCAAAAGAATTTTTTTCAAATATGACTTATTGTAGTGTTTTATACAGCGCTGTACATGCATGAAAATAAAGGAAAAAATAGTTCCCTCAAACTGCTTCCTAATAATGTATTTGTACATTTTATTGTGCATTATTGATTGTGCATGCAATTGTATGACTGTAACATTTTCTTTTTTCAGTTGCTTAAGGTCAGGCATCTTTTGATTTGGCATAGATTTTTACATTGGATGCTCCTTGCTAATAGACTCAGTTGTGTAACCGCATGTGGTCTTGTGCATTGGCTTGGAAAAAAACCCAGGCCTCCCCTGTGGCAGGTGATAATTAGTGGGATTAAACAATTTTTAAAACTAATTTGGGTGTAAGAATCAGTGCATCTCATCATTTGATTAATTTTATCCCTGAGATGGGATTATAAACTAATTTATGCTTTGTGAATGACATAATTAATACAAAAACAAGGCTTAATATTCATGTTTATTTTATATAAATTTTAACAAACAGAATATAAGTAGCTTAGTACTGTATAAAAAATAAATTATTTTTATATACTACTGTGCAAAAGTTTTGAGCCATATTTTTTTTCATATTTTGTTTTCAAAGAGCCAGACTTTCTTGTATTTCTAATGTAGACTTGAGGAATAATTTTTAAGACTTCCTAGAGGACTTTTTTGTCTTTCAGTCTAGTTCCTGTACCTGACTAGTTTCAGATGAATATTTTTTATTTGTTAAGCCACACACTGACCTATAAATTATTCAGTCATAAAAAGCTTTTTAACTTAAGGCATGAACAATGAGAAAGAGATGATGACAGATGATCAGGCCGGTGATCAGTATACTGGTGATGCTGAATGCTGAGTGGTTGGAACAGACGAGAGAGGAAATGAGATTGCTGCTGAGGTGGATACATAAACAACCAATTTTTAAACTGTATTTAATTGTCTTTAATTTAATGTACATGATTAAATTTATTAGAAAGAAAGGATGGGGCTCAAGACAGTACTGTACATCCAAATTTACTTAGTAATTACTAAGTAATTTATTCTTAGCGAGTTTTATGGTTTTATAAGAAACATTAAGAACCTTATAAACATTTAAAGTTAACCAGTTAACATTAACACACATTAAGTAACCAGTGTAAAATCTAAAATCCTGATTTATATCTAGAGTGCTCGGCTTTGTAAAAGGAGATTTGCAAACTGGATTACGTACGCACACTCACCAGAGACACCAGCGATCTCTGCTACTTTATTTTAAATGTAAATTGTAATTTGTAATATTTCTAAACACATTTCAGTCTGAGAAATCATTCATTTGGATTTGTAGGTTTTGTTATCCAATAACTAATTTGCAAGAAATTACTTTCACTTGGCACAGTCATTGAGATCCCAGCTCTGTGGCACAGACATACAACAAAAATGAATGGTTTCCTGTCACTTGGTTGCTTTGAGACTCACTAACCACAGAGAGCAAGAGTGATGTTAATTTTTTTAATTTGGAATTTGCAAATTGGTACAATACACACACCAGAAAGCAACATAGACAAAGAGCTAAGAACAGTCTTCACACAGACTTAATTGTTAAGTACAATAAGCACAGCTGAGAGAAATGTTTAAGAGAAACTTAAGAAAGACATTTGCCATCTAGTAATTTCCCACAAAATCCTTCACAAAGTGTCACCCTAGGGGTTATATTGAAAATGTATACTAATGAACTGCACTGAAAAGGATGAAAAATGATTCTAACTGCAATTGAAGCTCTTCTTCTGCTCTGTGTGTGTCTGCCTATGTTGCCAGGCGCACAGTCCCATACGGCATGTCGAGTTACAGAGGATCTCAGCGTGCGCGGCGCACTGCGGAAGACAGGAGGACGACATGGAGATGTGTGTGCACTCTCCAAAGTGACTCTCACTGTAACAGCTTCTGTGGAAAAAGGTAAATGTTTATAATTCTACCACAGTGCTGTTGAATTCTCAGAATTTCGATTGAATTATTTTCTAAAACAGCAGCTTAACGGTTATATAATAAGAGGATTAAATACTGCCCAGCTAAAACAAAATAGGCTGTTAATTTAAAATTGCTGTTAAGCTACTCATTGCATCAGGGTTAAATAATTTGTTGCAGCTAAACCATATTAATCACTGCAGTACTTATCAAGTGAAAGGATCTTATTTGCATAGTTAAATCTAGATGGTGACTTTTTTTGGCCTGGAAATGTATTAATGTGCTTATTTGTTAGGATAAAAATAGAATTTGCAATTTGGGGCCAATTTGCTATGGTATAACATATAAGAGGAGCAAACATTTTGTGACATGCTATTATGGTAAAATAAACTTTGGCATGGTAACAGTACCTCTGCTACTCCACTGGATCCCTGTGTTGATTATTTGCTTCTATCAATACAGCTTAAAGTGTTTTCTTCCTATACTTTAGGGATTTGTAAATAAAAATATATATATATTTGTAACAGAACAGAACATGTTGAAGTTGTCAAAAATGTACAAAAATTCACAAAACTTACATCCTCAGTGCTTTTTACTGGCAATAGACTGTTGTTTTATTAATTTCACGCATTTGCATTTTTTCCGCCAGCTGATGGTTTAATTGTTATGTCTGCCTTTGTCTCATCCTTTGAGGGGGAGGTTACCATGACCATCTGTTGCTGGAGAGCTAAGCCACACTGGAAATGACCTGCCCATGCATTCTTCTGTCCTAACACCTGGACATACCTTAAAGAAAAGAAGCTTATCTGTCTGAAGAGAAGGAGGAAGTCCATTATCCAGGGGGGGAGAGATGTGAAAGGAAAGAAGAAGGACACAATGGAGAGTTTGTGGAATGCTTACGCAACCCATGAGCCCGTAGTTGGAGTCTGATTCAAAGAGAGGATATTTAACCCAACTAGCTTTATGCTAACTCATCATGTTACAGCTCGCCTTCTGCAACACCCAAGGCTGATTCTTCGTGCTGACTGTTGGCTCCGCTTTGTCGCCTTTGATTAAAGATATACTGAGCCAAGAATTAAGACTAACTTGCTATAATAATATTCAGGTTTCCGAATCACAGGTTGGGCAAAACCACCTGTCAGCATTTGGTGGGTGTACACGATAGATACCAAGATGACAAGGAGCTCCTTTCTCAATTTATGTCGTAATGCTTCTGATCTAATGGCACTTAAATATGAACTCGCTAACAGAGAAATAAAACTGAGGACTGTACATAAAGCAACAAGTTTTCTATCTATAATATACCAATAATTAATATTGGTATGACACAATATTTGTCCTCATGTAACAAATATAACGTGTAACATTGCATTCCATAAAAAAATCTCAGTATACAAATTCTAACATTTTTTACATTGTCATAATGTGTGATATAATCCATCTGATTTCAATTTTTATTATTATTAAATTATATGTGATTATTGTTTAAGAAAAAAACAGCATATATTAAAAATCACTGGGGGTCATTTAGGTGTCTTACATTTCTAAAATTTCAGAACTAAAATACTGGCATACTGTCTGTCAAACTGAACACAACAGGAACTGTTATTCAAAACAAACAGTTTAATGAAATTAATACATTTGCCTAGCAATAAAAATAATTTCTGAAAGTTCCTGCAATTAGGATAACATTTAATGAGATAGGACAAAACAAGTTTTTTATTGTTTTCATTTACGTTATATAACTGTTATTGCAGTTATAAATTGTTAATCTTTCATTCTTTTCATTTGTTTCTCTCTCTCTCTCGAGGAGAATAATGCCAAAATTAATGTTTCTGATAAACTAGAGAGCCAAGCTACTCAAAGAGCTGACACTGGAGACTCCTTCCTTTCTTTCTTTCGTAAAAGTTTAATAAATCTCTTATAAATATCATAAATGCTACATAAATATAACCATATCAATTATTACACATGTTCTTTGTTACATTTGTTCATTGTAAATTTTCTTTGTTATATATGTTTTACATGTTTCTTTTTTTTAATTAGGGTTATGTTCACATTATTTCATAGTAAGCAAGGCGTCTTCTGGATCTAAACAAATACAGACAACTAACTGCTTGCCATCCTCCAGTGCAAAACCCAGAGTATATTTTTTGCTAAAATTGCATCCGTTCTTTGAAATGAATGAGCGGTCACACAAATGTGACATGTTTTAAAATGGCGCGAGCAAAGATGGATTGATTTTTGGAAGACAGATGCATGCACATTAGAGTCAGATAAAAGTCAATTATGAATTGTAATTATAAATGTGAACCGTCATGACAAATGTGAACGTAGCCTATGTGTAGTTTCTGCTGTAATGTTACTATAAAGAAACAGTGCTAATGTGTGTCTAATACTGAATTAAACATGACACTGTTAATAACATCAATGCCAAGCAAACTCAAACAAAATAACAAACATAAAAATGCAGCCTGCTGAACCATATAGACTTCCACAGTTCTTGGGATTCACTCTTTTTTTAAATATTGCAATCAATGAGAGGACCCTGCTCTGTAATTATATATTATATAATAATATATAAATATTATTATATAATACTGATATTTTCTTTTTCTTTTTTTAATTCCTCTTAAAAAAGCACAATTATTCACTAATATAACAAATCTTGAAAGCTTGATATGTGAAGAAAAACTAAAAAGTCTAAAATTTAAATGATCATAAAGTAACCTATAAATTGAATAAATCAAGTTATATTTGTGAAAAAGACCTATCTAATAGAATCTCTAGAATGTTTTTACTTGTAAGGCTACTAAATTGATTAAAATTTACACAAATGGTGTGTTTTATTCCTTATTGTACAACATTTAAATACAACACACTAATTTGAGTGTCTTAATCAAGAGGTCATTAGATAAAATTTCAATTCAACCATTCAAGTTTTATGTCTGTCAGACTCGGGGTTATTACCAAACTGTTTTTGTTGATGGACATTACCAAAAAACAGTTTGGCTTTATTATGTCTGAAATGTGTTAGCTGCTCAATATAATTTGTTTGTATACAGAACTGCATAAAATGCAATATCACAAACAATATGAACAGCGCCCTTGATTATGTAACATTCTCTCATTAAAGTAGGTTTTTATTATTTAAAATGGTACAAACAGAACTGAAGCATCAGATATTGTGAAAATTACAGTGCAATGTTAGAATAGCGTTCTATTACTTCTCAAATGTTAAGCTGACATAACAGGAACAGGGAGTATTCTTGTAACTCAGTAATGTTTGCACAGGAGGTATAGGTTTTATATGCTTTCTCCTGCGAACAGGACACCATCAGCATGTAATTCTGAACATTAGATCTTGCTTACTTTGGCACTTGGGTACATTTTCTCTGCTTTATATGATGGCATGGCTCTAATGGCATAATAAAACGGAGGCCCCTTTTTGTTTTTATTAAACATAGTCCTAATCTGGATGCATTTAAACTCATAAACAGCAGCTAAGAATCTGGCAGTTTAAATTGCTTTAATTGTTTCTGTAAGCTTTAACAAAATTAATATGTTTTAAGGGGTTTTAGCCTCCTCACTTTGCTTATTTATTTCTCTTTGCTTTGACACATGGATGATGCATGAATCTAGATACCATCTATACCATCTAAATATACCATCTAATATATACCATCTAAATTAAGGCTTGGGATTGATTTGATCTTTTCACAGCGCATAGGCGTCTTCTGCTTTCTCTGAAAGGATTTTGTGGTTGGAAATGCAGGATATGTTTGTACAAGCTTCACAATACAGCCAAAAGGTAGATATTCAGAAATCTTCAGATATCGGTAAATTCTTTTTCATGTTGGTGAATCAATCTTTAAAATTTTTTAAATCAGTTTAAATTTTTGGGATTGGTTCAGAGTAAACAACAAGAGTCAATCAATCAATCAATCAATCAATCAATCAGTGAGTATCTAAAATTCACAAACTTAAAGACTGAATCACAAATCCGCATTAATTTCTTTATTACAGTTCTTCTTCTTCTTCTTGTTCTTCTTTTTCTCAGTTCTCCGTTCCACATGTTTAATGCTCTAATGAACAGAGAAAGCTCTACTCAAACCAAAGCTTCTATCCCAGAGAATAACAATAGAAACATTAACACATACACACGTGGACAAAATTGTTGGTACCCTTCGGTCAATGAAAGAAAAACTCAGAACGGTCACATAAATAACTTCAATCTGACAAAAGTAATAATAAAAAAAAAATTCTATGAATGTTAACCAATGAAAGTCAGACATTGCTTTTCAACCATGCTTCAACAGAATTATTTTTTAAAAATAAACTCATGGAACAGGCCTGGACAAAAATGATGGTACCCCTAGAAAATACTGAAAATAATGTGACCAAAGGGACATGTTAATTCAAGGTGTGTCCACTAATTAGCATCACAGGTGTCTACAATCTTGTAATTAGTCAGTGGGCTTATATATAGGGCTCCAGGTAGTCACTGTGTTGTTTGGTGACATGGTGTATACCACACTCAACATGGACCAGAGGAAGCGAAGGAAAGAGTTGTCTCAGGAGATTCGAAAGAGAATTATAGACAAGCATGTTAAAGGTAAAGGCTATAAGACCATTTCCAAGCAGCTAGATGTTCCTGTGACTACAGTTGCACATATTATTCAGAAATTTAAGATCCATGGGACTGTAGCCAACCTCCCTGGACGTGGCCGCAGGAGGAAAATTGATGACAAATCAAAGAGACGGATAATCCGAATGGTAACAAAAGAGCCCAGAAAGACTTCTAAAGAGATCCAAGGTGAACTTCATGCTCAAGGAACATCAGTGTCGGATCGCATCATCCGTTGTTGTTTGAGCCAAAGTGGACTACATGGGAGACGACCAAGGAGGACACCATTGTTGAAAACAAATCATAAAAAAGCCAGACTGGAATATGCCAAACTACATGTTGACAAGCCACAAAGCTTCTGGGAGAATGTCCTATGGACAGATGAGACAAAAATGGAACTTTTTGCCAAGGCACATCAGCTCTATGTTCACAGACGGAAAAATGAAGCATATCAAGAAAAGAACACTGTCCCTACTGTGAAACATGGAGGAGGCTCTGTTATGTTCTGGGGCTGCTTTGCTGCATCTGGCACAGGGTGTCTTGAATCTGTGCAGGGTACAATGAAATCTCAAGACTATCAAGGGATTCTAGAGAGAAATGTGCTGGCCAGTGTCAGAAAGCTGGGTCTCAGTCGCAGGTCATGGGTCTTGCAACAGGACAATGACCCAAAACACACAGCTAAAAACACCCAAGAATGGCTAAGAGGAAAACATTGGACTATTCTAAAGTGGCCTTCTATGAGTCCTGACCTCAATCCTATTGAGCATCTTTGGAAGGAGCTGAAACATGCTGTCTGGAAAAGGCACCCTTCAAACCGGAAACAACTGGTGCAGCTACCTGCAGAGAGGTGCAGAAGTCTCATTGACAGTTACAGGAATCGTTTGATTGCAGTGATTGGCTCAAAAGGTTGTGCAACAAACTATTAAGTTAGGGGTACCATCATTTTTGTCCAGGCCTGTTCCATGAGTTCATTTTTTTTTTTATAATTCTGTTGAAGCATGGTTGAAAAGCAGTGTCTGACTTTCATTGGTTAACATTCATAGAATTCTTATTTATTATTACTTTTGTCAGATTAAAGTTATTTCTGTGACCATTGTGAGTTTTTCTTTCATTGACCGAAGGGTACCAACAATTTTGTCCACGTGTGTATTGTTTATGATTTTCTTCATCTAGTCATGCAAGTGATCATCCATTCCATTATCCATGTACAACTATCCTCATATCAATTATGCATTAAAAGTGGCCCAACTAAGACTTTTTGGTCATTTACCTTCTTGTTATTGGCATCCTGACAACATGGGTACATAATGGGTATATGTGTGGTGTGTTGGTCTGCATGCACCTTTTGGTTTTATGTGAGCAAAATTCTATTAAAACTGAAGCTATTGCTAGAACAAACACCTTTATATGAGCTGGTAAAGTTTATATTATTATTATACACTAAAGAAAAGCTTTGTATGCATCCTAAAAACCTAAAAATTATATTTGTGGGAGCCGTGTGTCTCTCAGCGGCTGAATTATGGCACAACTTTTGAATTGGTGTGCCGTTTGACCACATATACTTTGACTTTATTATAACTGGAAGGGAACTATACGAAAAATCCATAGGGTTTAACACTGATGTTGGATGAGAAGGCCTGGCTCACAGTCTCCACTCTAATTCATCATCCAATCTTGCTCATCCATGTATTTATGGACCTTGCTTTGTGCACTGGTACTGTCCTCAAACTGTTCTAACAAAGTTAGCATAAAATTGGGCAAAATGTCTTGGTATGCTGAAGTTAAGAATTCCTTTCACTGGAAGTAGGGGGCCTAGCCCAACTCCTGAAAAACAACCCCACATCAGAAGGCCAGACCTTCTCGTCCAACATCAGTGTCTGACCTCACAAATGCACTTCTGGAAGAATGATCAAAAATTCCCATAAACATACTCCTAATCTTGTAAAAAGCCTTTCCAGAACAGTTGAAGCTGTTGTAGCTGCAAAGGGTGGGCCAACATCATATTAAACCCTATGAATTAAGAATTAGATATTACAACCTTACCTTGGATGTGTGCCTGCAGCCAGCAAAGATCATGACGTGTAATCAGCCAGTTTAATGAGGACAGATATAAACACAGGAATTTTTAAGGCCCTTTTTCATAGAGTGAAACTAACCCTAATCAACAGCAATTGCAATCAAGTGGCGTAGACAGGGCAGTTGATTTCAGGTTTGAATCTTCTGGAAAGCAGTACAAAATGTACCAGACAGAAAGTGTCATTAAAAGGGATGTTAGCGCTGATGAAAAAATCTTTGATGAACGATTTAACCTAGAACAAAACTGCCCTAACCTAATCCAATCAGAACGAGATATTAACAATCATGACACAATGGCTCAGGACAGGTTCATTTCATTTGGCACTTTTTTCAATGGAATAAGGATTTCTTTAGCACTATTGATTCTGACTTGGTTGCCAAATTAAAGTGAAGGAGACACGCCCTCATGATTTCACCCACAAAGAAGTAAATAAGTAATTAATTTGTTGCTATCCTTAAGACTTTTCTTTTTATTGTTGGTGGTTCCATTGTGTGTGTGTGTGTGTGTGTGTGTGTGTGTGTGAAAGAGAAAGAGAAAGAGAGAGAAAATTAATATGTTTCTATAAAGATAGATTATAATTTAATCTCTACCATCTCTGAGTTTATTTCTTCTGTAAGAAATGAACATATACACTCTTAGCGTGTTGATTTACCATGGTATGTGTGATTAGGTGTTTAAAGTAGACTGTAGACAATGTTCATATCGATTTTCAGCCTGAATTCCCCGAACAAAAAATTATGCAGATTCTTGCAAAAGGAGACAATTTGCTTGCGTAATGTAGACACAATTCTTGGCTGATCTTTAGACTTGAACATACTCTCCTTTAACATTCCCCACAAGTATGCATCAGATAGTGTAAGAACAGGAGAATGGGACAGGTGTGGAATGAAATTGTTCTTCCACCTTTTTCAGACTCAGTTCCCATTCATGACCACTTCTGTAATAATACTTAACTATGAAAACTTTTAACACTGGGGATGGAAGTTTGGAATATTCTCATGCAACCATCTCTCAGTGAAACAAAACACCAAGTACTTCAGATACTCCCTCTGGGTCCCCTCCATAAACTATTTAGCTGAGGACAATGGAAACTGTGCTTATTGTGCATATGTCATTTCTGTGGTTTTGGCTGGATGTTCTGTTTCACATAAAATTTCAGGAAGTAAACGTCAAGGTAAAAAGATCTTAATGGCCTTGAGGAACTGAATAATAATGAGAGTTGAGAGCATACAGTACATAACTGGATTTTTACAACAGGCTTTTTTCTTCTTCTTGCATTGTCATCAAATAGAAAGTTTATTCAGATATAATATACAGTATTATAATTTGATGCCCTCTGGAATTTTTTTTTTTTTTTTTTTACTTATTAACAAAAATATGGAACAGCATACAAACCTAATGGCTTGTAGACATCCTTAACATTAAATGTAACAATTAATAGATACAAACTGTAATGTGATATTTCATTAATAAACAAAAAATTGTAAACATTGGATAAAGAAATTATTTTGTCCACCAAAAAATTACATCATAATGAAAATATCTTGAATATAGTTACATTCATCTCAACATTTTTAAAATAGGATTACAACAAACCAAATGTAAGATTATTAGGCTTATTCGTATCATATTTTATTAAAGTTATTATTAAAGTTGGCTAGATTCAAGAAGATGTCCTTTTTTGCAGTATTCATTAAAAATGACCCGATGAATCAGAGGAAACCAAAGGGTCTTTTTGTTGACCATAATGAAAAATCATTATTGTACTCAATTTTATTCAATATCCGTCATTTAAAACACATTGTCTTGAATGAGGACAGAGTTTACAGGAAAAACGTCTATGTAGGACATTATTCTGCTTTAATTTCTAAGAAAACGAAACACTTTCATGTGTAACCTTCATTGTAAACCCAAATAAGTTGGCAAAACTCAAAAAAAAAAAAAAGTTGGCAAAAATTGCTAGTCTGAAAGATTTTAAGTTGGTGAACTTTAAGGTGACAGTTACCGTTACTTAAATACTCACAGATACTTAAAATATCAAATTTGTTCAGCTAACTTGAAAAGTGTCATTTCTACAAACTCATAAATACCAAAAAGTTCTAAATATTCATCAAGGTCTATTCATTTGAACTAATTGTAATTATTTAAGTTAACAGTACTCAATGTGTTTAATTACTTTGGGCATTAGTGTGTGTTTAAGGAACATTTGTGAAATTTCTCCTGATCAAAGTTGTAATGTACGGTGGGGTCATACAGTATTAGACTTAATATGTAGTTCTGTCATACACTAGCATTTTTCCTTGATTTGATCAAAGTTGGGACTTCCAGAGCTAAACATGTGCTGAATCAGGTACTTATCGACAGCACGTCCACTATAGGCACAAGTTACCTACTTGGCTAATAAAAAGAAAATAAAAGAGTTTCCTGATTCATTAATGAAAAAAGCCAATTCTGGCACTCAACACGTTGCCTCTGAGACGAACAGAAAAAGCACAATTCCCGGCTCCCTGTCTGTTCTGGACTGCTGTTTTTGCATTTAATCGGCTATTGCCTAAAGCTGTGCTGTTCCAGTATGAGATTACATGAATTCTCTTACTGGAAATCTGCTATTTCTTATTGCTAATTGTAAGTCCACCTTCTGCCTCAAAGATATGATTTTGAGAGGTGGGATTTTTTTAATTATTTTTTTTATGGGAGTCCTGAGAAACTTGACACAAACACCTGTGACCATGTGGACCATGGACTATTCTGTACAAATGAGATACAAACTGCTAATTGTACAAAGACATTAAATGTTTTTTGGTATGGCTGCTGTCAAAAATGGTCCTTTGCCTTAATGTCTGAATGTGTACAATATACCAATTTCACAAAAAAAGAAAACTTTTTAATGCTCAAAGCATAGTTGCAGTTTTCTCCCGTTTTTTACAGTAGTTTTTGGCTTTGGAACCCAAACCATGATAAAATGTTTTATAAAACAGTGTGATCGATGATTATGCAACTGCAATGCCCTTGTTTACTTGAAGCAGACAGAGATATAATTTTGTTAAAATGCTGTGATATTTATGCCTCAGGTAATAAAGGGTAAAGGAAAGGGCTTGCCTTTTCAGAAAGCAGGCACTTACATGTATTTCATGACTTGTGTTTGTTCATGGAATGTTGGCAGTGATGTTAATCAAGTTTGGTGTTGCGTACACACCTGAGGCAATAACAATAGTGTCATAAGTGCAACAGGGTCAATGGTATAATATCGCAAAGGGATAACAGTGCAGTAGCTTAACAGTTCTCAGAAAATAAATTTTCCAGACTTATTCTTCTTGCCAGTAAATGATGAGGATAATGAGTTAATTTGTGGTTGCTTTATTTAGTATGTTTGCTTAAGTCATTACCTTTTCAAAAAATTTTGGGCTGCACTGATTGATTACCAGCAGCAGTAAAAGTACAGGTTTCTTTACTCAAACATACAATAACCTGTTTGCAGAAGTGTGCACACCCTTCTATAATGGGGCATGTGATTTATCTTAGAATGAAACCATCTTTGTCAAACATATGTTCAAAAGCAATTATTTTACACTTGCATTTAATGAGTGATTCTCATTAACCATAAATAAAAATCAGTTGTTTCAGTGGGATTTTCTTGACACTGAAGGCGTGGTCTGAGAGTGAGCATACAAAGTACTTAGATTACTCCTTCAAAGTATAGAGGAGTTCAAAGACATTTTATTAAAATTAAGTTAGATGTACCATGAAACACTGTGAAGGTCATCATGAACAAATGGAGCATCACATAGACAGTACCAAGAACAGGACAAAAGAACAAAAAAAAATTCTCCCAACAGACTAAAGCACCCAGAACAATGGCCAGGGACGATTATCTGTCACGTACTGATCATCCCCTGCAGGTGACACTCCCTGAAGGTGACACTCCTTGTACACGACAATTGTCTTGTTTTCTCAGACATTCTCATGGGAAAAAAAGAAATACAAGGCCACCTAAATCATAAAACATGTGGCGAAAATATGTTATGGTCAGATCATGCTTTTGGGCAGAATTCTCCACGTTCGTAGTGAATTGTGGTTTTGGCAGAACCATGCAATAGGGCAGCTTCACTTCAGCTGGAACTGGGGTACCATAGATATCTCCAAATGCCAATCTACACTATTTAGCCAATGATTTCATTCAATCACCTTCAGATTACATCACACAATGTGGTGGCCAGTTCCCAGAACCATTCTCTCACAATCTGAATCCTGTAATATGGCTGTGCCATCTGGGAAGGAAAACCTCATAAGTGTGATATCCTGGTCATCTCTAGATCCTAACACTGACCCTAGAGACTTCTACAGTGGGCACTAGGCATGATGGGTGCATTGCTTCATGGCTTTTCCTTTTTATCCTGATATAATCATACTGTAACTCTGGAATAGAGTCAATCTGGGCTCATTACACCACATGACTTTTTCCATTGTTCCAAAGTTTATATGCTCCCTAAAAAACATAAGCCTTTGTGCCTGATTGGCCTGACTAACAAGTGTTTTTCTTATGGACTTGTGTGTATATGGAAATGTTCTTACTTTTACTATAAAACATAGCTATGGGTTTTACTATTAATATTTTACCTTGTAACAACTCCAAATGTTTGTGATCACCATTCATAATTTCTTTTCTAACCCAATTTCTTCCACAAAATTGACAGTTCAGCAGTATCCTGGTTTGCAGGTTTTGATAATTTGTTGAGTTCTTAACCTAGTTCCAGTAATTTCAAATCTCCTTAGTTCCATAGTTAGTTGTTGTCATTGCTTGATGCAGTGACAACAACTAGAGGAATGTCTTCAAAAGAAGAACATACATGTTTTGGAAAGATCTTGTCAAAGGTTCTTGGTAAGAACAAATTGACAAATCAAAAAGTTTGTAGACTCTTAACCCCCTTATTAAAGGATGTATACACTTATGCAACTAATAAAAGTTTTTTTTTCTCCCCCTAAAATTTTTCAAAATTTCACCTGAAATTTGACATGATTCATTCAATATTTTCATTTTTACATTGCAGAAACTTTTCTATTCAGTGTAGGAATGACCAGGAAGTGACTTTTCATGAACATTCTACAACATTAAATATAACTACAGGGTTTTACAAAACTCTCCATGCAGAGGGAAATTTTTACATTATAGCAAGATGTAACATTATTTGCCACATATCCTTTTCAGGACCTTTTACACAGCTGGTGTTTTACATCTCAACGCACATTCAGTGCTTTCTTTTTGTCAGAGGGTTCAGATGAATACAATTACAGTAAAGGAATCTAAAACCTGAATCTGAAGCCTTGGTAATGTCAGATAACAGGTATACTAAGCATTTACTCTTGAGTGTTGTGAGGGTCTTTGCTAGAGTTCAGGTGTGTGTTCAGAGATCAGCACTCGGGTAACTATGAGTAGGAAGTGAAAATACATAGTTGAACATGAGTCCATCTTTATGCTTTGGGTAATTTGAGCAGGACAAAAGTATTTGGCCAAACCTGTTCATTACTGAATTCAGGTGTTTCAATCAGTCCAATCAGAGCCCTGACCTCAACCCCTTTGAGCATCTTCTGGATAAACTGGAAAGTGCCTGACCTCAGAAATGCTCTATAGAATGAATGCTCACAAATTCCCACAGAAACACTTTAACATCTTATATACAGCCTTTCAAGAAGTTTGTAAGCAGTTATATCTGCAAAAGGGGGACCAACTCTATATTGAAGTACACTGTATATATATTTGGATACATTGCAGCTTTGGCCAAAAACTTTTATCCATATAGTGATCAGGCATATGAACTTGGTGAACCAATCTTTGATTACCTTGACTGTGTAGATGTTGGACAAAGGCAGGATGGTGATGGAATTAATCGACTGATGCAGACAGGGTTAATGCAATGTGGAGAGAGGCAAAAAAAAACTTATATAAAGACTCACTCGATTATTAAGTCAAAATTTATTTTTAAAAACTTTTGCTCGTCTTGTGGAATGCTCGCAAACCAGGTTACTCGCAATCTGAGGTTCCACTGTATATACATTTCACATTAGTCAGATTATTTCTCATGAGGAAAAAAAAGGCCACCTAAATCACTCCTAAAACATGTAGCAAAAATGTGTTATGGTCTGATCAAATCAAGGTAGACTTTTTGGGCAGAATTGTAAAGCATTGCTTTGGCACACATGCAAGACAGCAAACATCTATAAACCCACAGTGCAGCATCATGCTATGGGGCAGCTTTTTCGCTGGAATTAGGATTCTAATCATGTTAGAGGGAATCATGGGTAACTCCTAATACTAATCGATTTTGGGCCAAACCCTACAGAAATCTTTTGAAATCCTTTGAAGATTAAGAAATGTAACGGATGAAGAAAAGAAATTAATGGTTTTGGAAGTATGTAAATCCTATCGAAATCTTGTCTTTCACAGGAGATCACCTTGTAATTTGATAAAACATGTAACATTTTGCAAAGAAGCATGAAAAAAACAAATATGCATCAAAAAGCTCTTAAACTCTTATCACTCAATTAAATGTTTGTATAATTGGATATGATTTAATAAAAGGCTGTATGCACTTATGCAACCAGGTTAATGTACGTTTTTTCCTTTTCTCCCTGAAATTATAATTTTTTTGGTTGCTAAATCACATTAAGGGTGAAAAAGATTTTGGTGCAAAGGTGCAAAACCTTTTAACAGAGAGTGTTAAAACTTTAACTGGTAAATCACTAACTAACTACACAAAGACTAACACACTTCAGGGTGTGCATAAAATACATTTTGGGGTGGTAGCAGTAACTTTGCCTAAGTTTACTTGAGCAGCTTTCCACTTAAATGAACTATTTTTAAGCATCAGTAATACACCCGCTAGTATATATTTTTGTCACCTTTCTACTACACAGCTATAAAAGTATCAAAAAAAGGTGTCAAGTTACAAGTCACTTTGTACTTCTCTGCCTCCAGCAAATTTTTTGCAACGGTATTTACACACCATCATGAATGTAATGCATTTCTTTTCAAAACTAAGATGTTAGAATGAAAGGCAAACGTGTCAGTTCAGCACACAGATGGTTGGCAATGACACCTGTACCAATCAATCAAGGTTGTTTTTTGCTCACGCCTAAACCAATTTAATTTCTTGAAACATCTTTAAAAATCTTAACTCGATAACAGATTAAGGATGGAGAATAATTATAGCAGGTGTGAAAAACAAATACCACCAAAAGACAGCTTTGGGTGATAAAAAGCAATTTCAGAATTAGATGCTGCAAAGCGTATTTTTTTTAAGCTTGTAAACTGACTGTAATCCACCCTCTGTAATGCATAAGGTTTTCATTTAATTGATGTGTTGCATTGTGGGAAATTATATGGTCAGCTAGTCAGGCTGGCTCACATACATAAACCCCAGTGAATGTCATGCAAGCGGAAGGAGCGGATAGCACTGTCGTCCAAGTGTGTTACTCCGCCCCCAATGGTGCGTGACGGAGCAGTTCGAAAAGATGCGGTCGGCTGGCGTCACGTGGTTCGGAGGAAACCCGGCTGAGTAGCAGCCTTAATGTGGGAGCCCCCTAGTGATGGGGAGGAATTGGACACGACTAAATTAGGAAGAAAATTATATTTTATAATAATAAAAAAAAGTCTTTTGGCAGCATACAATGTGTTTGTATTCAACACACGCTAGCGTGCATAAGCGATAATAGGCAAATTGTTGTATTTGGTCCTCTCAATGCATTGCTTTTTTTAGTCATCGTGGATCACTAAATATTCATAATTCTATAGGCAATATTTAGGAAACAGAATTATACTCACAAATAGCTAGCAATCATCAAAAAAGCAATGTCTGTCTTGTACAAGTTGTTCACACATGAAAAGTGGTGATACTTTCTGTCATACACACATCAGTGGTCAGCCAGTAGTGTCGCCACCTATCAGGGAGAATAGGAGCAACACCAGCGACGTTGTTGGACCAACGGCGTTATCCACTGAGTTATATATATAGTTTTTTCAATGGTATTTATGTACTATAATGGTAACCAACCCTCAAATGAGCTGCTGATGTGATGGCATCATTGAGAGAGGCTGCTGCACTGGCTAAAGCAATATAATTTAATTTCCAATTTCCAACATTGCCATTATGTAATGAATCAATCATCAATGGGCCAATGTTGGCCAACGAACAAAAAGTAGTGTTATCTGGGCCCCTCGTTTAAGTAAGAGGAAATGTCTCAAATGTCCGCCAGTCCTAAAAACCATATCATATTATCATGTTAATTGTTTATGGTCTTCTTTTACCATATACTGTATAAGGTAGTATAGTATTCAATCATTTGTAAGCACACACATTATAAACTGTATTATTATTATCATTTTTTATTGCAGTTCAATGTTTGCATAGCTATAAGGGATAATGAAAGCAATGATTTTTTTTAACTTATTCACTCATTTTCTATACTGCTTATCCTGTATGGAATCACAGCTGGCCTGGAGCCTATCCCTAGGAATTGGGGGCACAAGGCGTGATACATCTCGGATTGGATGCCAATCCATCAAAGAGTTTTTTATTTATTCCTCACCACACAGAATAAAAACTTCATGCACTCAAGTGTATCAGTTTAAGTAAAAATAAATAAATACAGATTTTTCACAAAGTTGTCATTTAAAGCTAATTCAGAGTATCCTTCAAGTCACAGACATGCCCTTATGAGAGCCAAGCATTTTTTAGAAATTACACAGAAAGTTTGATGTCTTAATCAAGAATTGCAGATTCAAACACGTTCCTTTCCTCCCAGATTCCTCAGCTGGTTGCAAATAAAATGCCTCTAGGCTTCTTGGAACAATTTACTTCCTCCATATTTAACTTTTTATGAAGGTTTCTAACAGCACGTTTGTAATTAAACATCATATATAAACTATAGAGCCAAATGTACGGGAAAGCTCAACCATCACACCTAAAATGTGTTTTTGAATTTCTCATTCCAAAATCATATGGCATCGGATCCCATTTTGGAGCTTGAACAGCCTTCCCTCGTCTGAAGAAGGTTTTAAAACATGACTGTGGGGATTTACCGATTCAGCCACAAGAGGATTTGTAAGGTCAGACATGGAGGATAGGCTGGTTCCAATCATTCCAAAGGTATTGAGTGGGGTAGAGGTCAGGGATCTGTGCAGAACACCCCAGATAACATGTATTCATAGGTTGATTTTAGCATCCACCCTTATGGCACCTTTATACCGTTCTGGGGAAGAACCATATACAGTATGGGTGAGATGATTGGGTGTGATGGTTGGGTCTCCACAAATTTATTCACAAATATAATTTTTTGCATTGTACTCTTCCAAAAGAAGCAAGTTCAATCCTGGAGTAGAAGTGGAATGGTTGCAAGTGGACTGGGGGAATTGAAAATGCACATTTAGCCTACTCTGTCTTTGGAAATGTGGGAGGAAACGAGTGCACGGGGAGAACACACAGATCCAAAGACAGAACTTGAACCCTTGATCCTGGAGATGCAAGGCCATAATGCCAACCAATTCACCTCTATGGTGACAGAATCACAAGCATCCAAGGTCAGTCTGACCCCACAGAAAAAAGAAATGCAAGCACAAATCACCAAGTCAACGCTGTCAGGATAGAAAGGTGCCAGAATACCTAGTATACAACAGCCTGCAACACACAGCGCCCAGCATTCAAAAAGCTCTAGGCCGCCAACTCCCCAGATCCCAATGCTTATCAAGCATCCATGGAATGCGCCAGACAACCAAGGCCGATCCAGGGTGGCCATATATAGCACCCAAAGGTCAGACTGACCACATCCTGGTGACAGACAGCACAGCACAGCACAGCTCCAAAGGTCTTGTGGAGTCATGATCTGAGGGGCCAGAGCTGCCCCAAAGGCACAAGGGGAACCAAAAATCTATGTGTTATTAATGATAATGTTTATAATGTTTTGTGTGACTGTCATTTCAAAATGATATTATAAATATTTATATTTTTTAATCTCTTTTTTTTTTTTAAAGAGGGCACACACAGAAGTTATCCCACCGCAGGTGAGTGTAGGTGATACAATAGCTTGACATGGCGTTAAGGTTAACCTTCATGACAACGCCTGCACCAGTGGCCTTGACCTTACTAGTGTTTGGCCTCCTGAGACAGTTTCCCCTCTGACTGTTATTGCTGTTAAATTCCTAAAAAGTTCAGATTTTCCCAGAATGCCTGGTGATAATTATTATATAATATTCTATTCCTTGCTGTTAGTGCTGTTAGAGATCTGAATGAACTACAAAGGTTCTTTAAAAGCCATTTGACTTGTTCCAGCACTAGTGGCCAATGACATCTTTATTCTCAATCACAAAAGAAAAACAAACGCACTCCCTGTTTACAGCTCCTTGGAGTGCAATCAAACCAAAGCTTACTGAGTAGTAACATGGTCTTCTGAATGTTTTTGATGTGGATGTGACATTAACAAGGGCAAGAGGATCAGCCGCAAAGAATTTCAGTTGCTGCAGTCTGGAGGGAAAAGTGAAAGAACAACAACTTAAATCAAGGTGAGACCTGTAACCCAAGAAGAAAGATGCGCCATATGGAAGTTGCACTCTGGGTGACCCTGTCAATGATGCACAGCATGGAAAAGTGGAAATTCACAACAAATGTTGTTTATAATACCCCCCCAAAAAAATGATCCTGTGGCAGGGTGGAATAGTGGGTTTATGTGTCTTGACTCTTATCTTATGAAGGAGACTTCTGTGTCAGTTTTTGGATTTCCGTAAAGCGCACCCGGAATAAATAGGATACCGAGATGATGCATTTTTCACACAAACTTTCAGTCAGAATTCTCAGTTCAGTGAGAAAAAAAATCCCAACAAAAACAGATTGATAGCTAGTGCACACTTGAAGCTACTGTAAATATAATTTTTTTTGCACATTTACGCAAGTGCACTTCCTACTGTCTTTTTTTTTTCATCTTTTTGTATAGTTCGTAGCTAGTTTTGTTAATTTATGTTGTTGTTAATATATGTTGTATGTAGCACCTTTGTACCAGAGGAACTTTTTATTTGTTTCACTGTGTACTGAACTGTATATGGTTGAAATAAAAGCCTACTTGACTTGACTTGACTGCTTGACTTGACATTCATCTGTGGCAAGCATTGGGCATGTGTGGAATGACATGGGGATGAACATATGGACTTTCAATTCTATGATCAAAATAATAATAAAATTATTATTATTATAATTTTTTTGCTTCCATGCATCATGGAAGACAGTGGACTTCTTATATACAACATCTCAGTCTAATTAAATGCATGTAGAGGTTTACAAAGAACCTTAGAAGAAAGTACCAGAAATTATTAGTGCCTCTCCTGGCTATAGGTAGTAAGTCAGAGATGGTACAGGGATGAAAATTCATGAGAGGAAACTGACAGATACTGTGTGCAATTTGTAAAAATCAGAATTCTTCAGTAAACTGATTAAAACAACAAAAAAACATTTGTTCAAAAACTTTTTAAGTTGAAATGAAAATCACTATGTATGTTTCCTTCTTACCCTGCTCCTTTCCATTGCTCCAAAGTTCCATCTTTTTGCTCCCTACCAAACTGAAGTCTTTTTTTCTCAGAAGCCTTACTCACAAGATCTTTTTTTGTGGCCACACAGCTGTTTAGTCTCAATCCTTTGTTGGAACTAACTAATTACGACTGGTGGTGCTGGTGACAGTTTAATTAACTTGGGTGAAAGTAGTTTTAAATCTTTTGATTGTGTAAAGATGCCTTGCAACAATGACAACTGTTAAAAGCAATATACAAATAAAATTTTGATTCAAATTCAATTCTTACTATGTAGCCAAAATGTACGGAGAAATCATGGAGGTGGTGGAGGTTCCTGTAAATCTAAGTTTCTCTTTATAGTTCCACTTATTCTGTTTTAGAATAAAGCTCCATTACTTTGACTAGGTTATTAACTAGATTATACAATATACTTGTTCCACACACCAAGTTGATTAGGAGTTAGAGGGGAATTTAGCCTTGTGTTAGAAGTTAATTAGCTTTGTAGCTTGCACAGCAAATAAAACAACATTGTGGAAATTACTAATAAGACAAAATACTGATTAATATGACAAAATTATCAGATGCGTTACCTATTGAACATGCTTCTGTGATTGGTTTCTAATGTGGGTTTGGCAGGCAGCTGCTCTCTCCTCAGTACTGCAGCCTGTACAGACCTACTTTCATCCATGCTGCAACCGACATTAACAATTACAATAATTAGTAATTAGTAAATAATTAGTAATTAACAATTGTCAGAACACCTCTAACATGAAGTGATAAAGTACCAGTCAAACGTTTGCACACACCTTCTAATTTAATGTTTTTGTTTGATTTACTTTCTACATTCTATAATACTGGGAATTTTAAAACTATGAAAGAACACATATGGCATTATGTAATTAAATAACAACAGCAGTTGTTATTTTAAAACATGCAGGTCAGCTGTTTTGGAATAGTTCTTGCAAGAACAGTATTGTCAAGTGCATTTGTAAAACCCATCAAGCACCATGATGAAACTGTCTCTCATGAAGACCATCCCAGGAAAGCAAGACCAAAACTTACCTCTGCTACAGGAGAAGTTCATTGAGAGTTACCAGCCTCAGAAATCACTAAATAACAGCACCTTTGATTAGAGGCATTATGAAAGTTTTACAGGGCATAAGTAGCAGGCACTTCTCGAAATCAACTGTTCAAAAGTGATTATTGCATATTCTGGATCACGTTAGCATTGTTTTACAATGAAGGAAGAAGTAAAAATCAGGAAGAACCATGGAATTAGAAAGTGTGTTCAAGCTTTTCACAGGTAGTGTATCCATTTCATTATAAATTTCTTATATATTAGCTAAGTTTACAGCCCTGGGCTTATTGCTCAATTTTTTCAATTATGGTTCAAAAAATTATTTTAATTTAGAAAGTTTATAACTTCATTTAACAGGTCAGATTACAACCTTTGTCAAGCCTTAATCCTTCAGGTGAACTAAGGTGATGGAAAAAAGACACTATTCATGCATCAGGTATGCATGTGAATGTTTCTTTAATTACAGGGTGATTTTAAATTATATACTACAATCGAGACAGTACATAATTTGTATCAACCACCTGTGATTTCTCACATACAGTATGCTTCTGGATAAATCTGGCTCCCTGATAAAATATAGTCTGCAATTTATATCTCTTACAAAAAGCCCACTGGAAAGACTATACATACCATAATTTATGACATAGAACTGTCTCAATACAATAAAGACATTATTATCCCCTTAGAGTTTATTATATCCACTCCCATGATACATAAACTATACACTCCCACAACGTAATGGCATATAATAACTCAGAAAAATAATGTCACTTAGTAACAGTTCACCTTATCCATTGAATGAAACATTATTGGCATAATAGCCTAAAAAGAATTGATAGAAAACCAAAAACGCTTTTTTAATGATTGACATTTGTATGCACTGTAAAGTTTTAATTTTAGGCTTTCCCCAAACACAAAGTTTTCGTACTGTAGTGTTTTTAAATGTATCGGCACCCCCACTCTTAGATAGCAAATAAAGTCTATCCACGTGTCATATTTTACGTGATAAAATTTTTTTTTTTTTTACACTCACTCAATTTCTTATGTGCTTATTAGTTACTTTTTTTTTTTAATTATTGTTATGCATTCACTGGAGTGTATAAAACAAACTGGGTAACCTGCTTCTATTTTATTGCAAATATAATGTCTGAGACATATTTACACAGCACCACCAAATGGGTGTGAAGCATAACAATATGTACACTTCACATTCCTCACAGCTCATTAAACATTTTGCACTCAGGCACTGGTGGACCTGGGGGGAAAGGGGATTTTCTCATACTGAAAAACAAGAGAAAATGTCCTCTTGTGTACCCTTGGGGTAAATAAAACTATATATTTTTTAAAGTGTCCATTAGGATGCACGTACAGGGCAAGACATTGCAGCCGTTTGAAAGGGAAAAAAGTGATGACATTCAATCTATGGTGCTATTATGTGTGAGAAAACATGCACACGTGTTCTTCCAGAAACAAATATGTAACATATTTAAAATTCCTCTACTGTATGTGCAATAAAAGTGCCCTAATCAGTGCTCTTCCTGCGAAGAAAACAAGATACAGTACCCTATAGGCTTTCCTACATAGGATACGTAACAACTATGTTACAGTTGAGGACAAAATTATTAGCCCCCATATGAAATTTTAAGTTTCCTTAAGATATTCCCACGTACCTATTTAACAGAGCAAGGAATTTTTAACACAGCATTTCTGAACTTACTATTTTTCATTATAAAGACCAAAATATTTATATTTGCACACCAAAACATTGTTATGTACAGTAAGAAAAAGCTAAAATTACCAGGGACATTATTATTAGCCCCCTTTAAGAAATGACCACTTATTAAGTCACCGCGCAAGCCACCTTTGTGCAGTGATGTGCTTTACCTTCACAGGTGATGTGAGTAAAGGTGATCAGGTGAAACGGGTGATCTCACTCAATAATTAAGTTAAATTAAGGTATAAAAACCTCAGTATGGGTCATTGAGCTGTCATTTCAGAAAGCAACATGCCAAAACCAAAGGAACTCAGTTTGGACTTGAGACAAAGAATTATTGATGCACATAAAACAAGAGAAAGATATACAAAGCTATCCAAGCGTTTCCAAGTCTCAAGAACTGGAGTGAGCGGTATAATCCGGAAATTCAAAGAAAGCCACACAGTGCAGAACAAGCCTGGCAGAGGGAGGAAGCGAAATATTTCAAAGACACTGGAAAGAAAACTAGTGAGAGATGTGTTTAAAGACCCCAGAACAACTGCCAAGACACTGGCAAATGACTTGGCCACATCAGGAATTATAGTCTCTAAGAAGACCATCACTAGAGCTCTGCACAGGAATGAACTGAGAGGTTACAGTACTGACCAAGACACCTACAAGCCAGAATTAAATATGTTCAGGACAACCTGGAGAAAGATTATTCATACTGGAAGCGTGTCTTATGGTCTGATGAGACTAAACTAGAGCTCTTTGGACACAGAGACACTGCTTACGTCTGGAGTAAAAAAAGGTGAGGCATTCAACCCAAAGAACACCGTCCCACCAGTGAAACACGGTGTTGGGAGTATTATGCTGTGGGGATGCTTCAGTACATCTGGAACTGAAAATCTTGTCAAGGTGGAAGGGATCATGAATAAAGAAAAATAATGTGGATATTTTGAAAGAAAACCTTAAGCAGTCAGCAGTGAAACTAGGTCTGAGTCGTCGCTTCATCTTCCAACATGACAACAATCCTAAACATGCATCTCTCTTAGTGAAGAACTATCTCCAAACGAACAAGGTGAATGTCATTGAATGGCCTGCACAAAGCCCTGACTTAAATCCAATAGAAAATATGTAGAGTGACCTAAAGAAAAATGTCCATGCCAGAAAGCCATCAAATCTAGAGGAACTTGAGAGATTTGCCAAAGAAGAATGGGCCAGAATTCCTCAAATGAAGTGTGAGACTTTTTGACAGAGTTGACGATTACAACAAACGACTGCAGGCAGTTATCCAGCAAAAAGGATACACAATTGACTGTTAGAATGTGGGGGGCTAATAATTTTTACCCTGGTAGTTTTTGTGTTTTGTGTAATATTTTAATTTCTATGTGGAAAATAAAATATTTTAAGCATCCAAAATAAAACTAAGATGTCTAAAAAAGCTGTT
Organism: Clarias fuscus; assembly: GCA_030347435.1. Lineage (NCBI taxonomy): Eukaryota > Metazoa > Chordata > Actinopteri > Siluriformes > Clariidae > Clarias > Clarias fuscus. The sequence goes on from CM059215.1 coordinate 5,426,345, forward strand.
AATTTTTTTTTTTTTTGCTCTGTTTAAAAGCACTTTTGAAATACTTTTAAAACAATGACTATTTTGTAGGGGGCTAATAATTTTGTCCTCAACTGTATATGACAAATGGGATTCAGTGTCTTAAAAGCCCCTCTATCTGCAAGTAAATTGGATACAGTTACCTATAGTCTCCTCTAGATGCACCAGAATGGTATGCAGTGCCCTACAGCCTGCCCTACATGTGACAAAATGAAATGACATTAACTATAAGCTCCTCCATATGCAAAAAAAAAAAAGAAAAGAAAAAGAAATCAGGCACATTGCTATATAGGCTACAATACGTGCAACAAATTAAGGTCAAGCATAGTACGGGTTCCACTACAGGTAAAAAATAAAAAATAATAAAAAAGTGAAAAAAAAAATGAGGGACAGCGCATTTTAACTTCTATATGCAACAAAATGAGACCGTGCTTATAAAATGACCTACATGAGGCAACATGAGATACAGCGATTTATACCATGCCCAACACATGACAACATAAGCAGTGCACTATAGCATGCCCAACATGTGACAAAATGAGATGCAGTGCTCTATAGCCTCCCCTATATTCAAAAAAGTGAGATGATCTTCCTACTATGTAATGGTAGTCCTACTACTAGTAAATTAAATTAAATGCCCTATAATCTCCTCTACATGCAACAAAAAAGGTGTAATTTCTCCAGCTTTTCAGCCGTCCTATAAAAGAGTAACTGTCACATTCAGAATCCGTATAACAGGTTTTAGGAGGATTATTGTTCATCTGAGGTTGTAAAAACGTATAATTGCATCACACCAAACATTCCTTCTTAATAAAAATTACTCGCTGGCATTCAAAACCTATGATCGTAAAAACCCACCACAAATAAGCATACAAAGCACACATTAACCCCTTTGTACACAGTGCATAAAGACTGCCCACTAGTGGCTAAATACACTCCAGTGCACACACTAAATATACACCACCACCACTGAACTATTTATTCATGAACAAATCCTGAATCTGAATGTAAATGTTAGTGCACCCCTCTTTTTGTGCCAATATTTATTTAGCACAAAAAGAGGGGTCAACAAAACATAATGTAATGTATGACACCTTAAAAATGTTCACTTCGCTAATTAACAAACAAAACAGGATATATCATGCTGTTATATAAAACTAATCAATAACATGGTGGCATGATGAAGTGAACACCTTGTCCTTGATTTCAAAATATGATTTTTTCCTGTAAAACCTGGTGCAGTTTATTTCTCTTATAATCACGGCAACCTTTCATGGATCCATTTTTTCATTTATCACTTTTTATCAGTTAAATACATGTTGTAGAACACCTATGACAAAGGTAACTACACAAGTTGTAGCAACTATAAACAGCTGTTCCTGAATCAGAATTTCTCTCCTTTTCATTCTTGAAGTTACTGCAGAAAAAAAAAAAAAAAAAAAAAACACACAGCTTGCCAAGTTATTGAGAAACTTTTGAGAAACAGCCATCGGCCTGAAGATTTTCCCATAGATGAAGTTTTACAAAACACTGACACTAGAGACACCTTTTATAAATACAACATCTGTTGACAATGGAAAAAACTAAATTCGCAAGTAGTCTGACCTTTTACAGAGCAAGATGGATATTGAGACATTAGAATTGTTCGCTCAGTGGCATAAAAATACACCTAGACAGCAAAAATCTGATGTAAAAAGAGAAAAACATACAAAAAGGATTCGCAAGAACATCCAAAATAACATCTAACAAAGGATATACTATTAGTCAGACAGATGCATTACAGCAGATCTTTCTACCCTTTTCATCCTCTTTTTATTTGTGTAACAAATAAGGAACATCAGCAAATATCAATGTCTCGTTAAGGTCACCACTTCCGAGTGAGGGTGTGCAAATTGCTGCACTCATCTCTAAACCAGAACAAAACAGAATTTAGAGATATGGTGTGTAAAACAGGACGAGTGACACCATGCAATATACTGTATACATTTTTTTTTCCTTTTTCGTCAGAGCATCACTGTAGAGTGCACAGTGATGCAGTCACCTTAATAATCTTCATGTTGATATTATTCTAACGGCCCCATGTCCCACATCTTACTCACATTTTTACGTTAAATTAAAAGTGATATTATCTATTTAGGACGTTATTAATAGCCTTGAGTTCATCGCCAGTCAGTGGAGACAGGTTGTATCCTCTCAGATCAGGCTTCCCTGCAAAACAAACCACAAGGGATCACTGCTAATGTTTCTGGAGATTGTCATTAACACTGTGGGAAAAGACACACAAACTCCAGAATTACTCGACCAGAATTCTTGCGCCTGCCAAAAAAGGGATTTGTAAGTCTCATTTATTTAGTTCCTTATTCATTCAACATTTAAGGATGCTGTTTGTTTATTTATTTTATTGAACCTAAATTTTATTTAACCAAAACGGCAGCAGCAACAATCCTAAATTGTAATTAAATTCAATTCAGTTTTATTTACATTCTAATTTTATTCGTCACATCAGTCATACAAAGTAATGATATGAAGTGAAATGCTTAGCCGACTGCTGATGACCTTAAATATATTGCTTTTAACAATCCCTCCTGTAATAACTGCAAAGCAGCTTCATAAAAAATGAGTTTGAAATGTCTGAGAAAATATGCATGAATTCAAAATGATAAGGTTGTCCCTGATGAGTAAGCTGAGGACAATAGTGGCATGGGAAAAACTCCCGGAGATGGCAGTAGGAGGAAACCTTGACAGGAACTAGAACCCATTCTCATTTGGGTGAAAACGGATTGCAGGGATTGATCTGCAGTCATACTGTGTGTTAGGTGGCCTTATGAATGGAAATATTTCTGGAGTTTATTTTAAATGAAAAGGTATGCAACTGTGTGTGTGTGTTATATTACTGCACATTCCTTAAGCAATTAATGTAAGACCAGATTACAGTACCTTGTAAATCATTAAGCCGGTTTACTTTTACTTTGAGACCTTTCCGGAGGTCGTTTATCTCCTGCTCGAGCTGCTCCTGATCTGTTGAGGAGAAAGTTCCAATAATATTGATGAACATGAGTAAGCATTTAGTGAAACAGAACAAGTTGAGTTTAAGTTTACCTTTCTGAATCATGGATTTGGTGTTCTCCTTGGGGAATTTAATGAACATTTTTCCAAAGCAAACCTTCACTTTGTCTGTAACAAATATGAACGAGAGTGCTGAAGTAGCAAACAGATAAAAGCATTTACACCAAAGTGCTGCTAAATTCTTGCTTCTGATTGGTCAGGAGGAGTTTTATATATATTTATATCAACTCACGAAAGAGCATGAATATAAGTGTTTGGATATCTGCAAACAAAATTTTTTCACCGATACTTTAAGGAAGTTGAAACGTTGTTAAAGAGAACCATTATTGGTGAGGAGACAAGGATTCATCACTACGAGCCTGAGAGTAAACAGCAGCGTATGGAACGGAAACATCCTCAATTGCACACCAAGAAAATGTTAAAAAGTCAACTATCAGCTGGAAAATTGATGCTTACAGTTTTCTGGGATTCTCAATGGTCAGTATTGAAACATTACCAACAATCAACAGTGCTTGTTACAGTGAGATGCTTATTGAAGAAGCCTAAACTTTGGGAAAAAACGCAGAGGAATGCTATCCAAGGGCATGATAATGCACACTTCATTTTGAGGTCTTAAAGAATCCTCCCTATAGTCCTGATCTTGCTCCATTTGACTTTCACTGTTTGGTCTCCGGAAAGCAGGCCTACCATGACAAAGAATCACTTCTGATGAAGAAGTGAAGATAGTGGTGCATTTTTGGCTCGAAGCTCGGCCTAAAATATATATTTTAATGAGGGAATACAAAAGCTTGTCGACAGCCTTTTTTCTCCAAACTCTGAGTGAATTAGTCTCAAACCCAGTTGAGCGCTAATCAGTTGAACATTATGTGCGTCACAAGCCCTGCGTGCTGGCAGCCGCTCAACTCATGCTCTCATTGTCAAGTTGAGTTTTGAGGCATTTTGGTAGGTGTTTGAGGAGGTAAAGCATTGCAGTTTCTTTCTAATCCTACAGGTGGCGCAATCTGAATTATTTACACATTTTCATCCTGTGTGTTAGGAATAATAATTATGATGGAGTAACGATGTAGGTTTCAGTTTAATTAAATTTTAAGTTAAATGTTAAATTAATGTATTTAAAGTTAGTTTGTGTTGTTTAAATGCTGCCCATGGTGTTTAAGTGAAAAAACTAATGCTATGTAGAAAAGACTACTTTACTTTCTAACTTAAAAAAAAAAAAAAAAAATCTGGGAAAAATCTAATAGCAAATCTTTTTATTTATAAAATCATGATACTTATAGAATCACAGTTTTATTTTTTTATGTCGTATCATTAATATTGTATTATCGTATCATAAATGAAAACACAGTCTTGTTTCACAGCCGTTCCACAACATTAAATACAATAAATGTTTTTTTCCTGTAACAACACGCCACCTGGTGTTTAATTCCTCAAATAGCACACAATCTTATATTATATCTACTTTTTTTTAATTGAAACCAGAATCTAACAATCTGAAATGCTGAAAACTGTAACATAACTATTGTTTGTAGATTCTACTTCCATTTTGTGTGCGGAAAACAATATTGTATTGGAGGAAAACAATGAAGACTCCTGTCACGTCGTGACTTATAAAAATAAAATTTAATCTGATGTTTAAATCATAATGTTTAATAAAAGTACCCTCACCATCGCTGCTGGTCTTTAGAGCATTCATGGCTTCTCGGTTTCTGTTTCTTCTCGCATCGAGTTCAACAATCTGCAGTCAGGGAATAATAACTTGTTTAGACTCAAAATCATCTTTAATAATGTTACATTAATGTCCGAGTCTCAGACCTGCTGTTTATCACTGAGCACATCTTCGGCAGCGACTTCCACCTCCATCAGGAGCTCCAGCGCTCTCTCACACTCCATCCTGCGACAGTGTGGCGGGCGTGTGCAACCTGCAAAATAAGTCCCGCTCGTGCAGGGAAACAAGGACTTCGTTCAAATGGGTTCCGCCTAACTTGCAGAGTGTTTATTAAATTAAGGCTTTTTTTTTTTTTTTTTTAAAGACTTAGTATGGTGTGTCATAAGTCCATGACCTTTTAAATAGTTTTTTTTTTATTCCGACCATAATTTATTTGAGCCACAAAGAACGAATCCGTAATAGTAATTCGATTCGCAGGAATGTGTACTGATTAAGCAAGTCTTGTAAATAAACTTTTGTTTTTGATGGTGGTCGTACACCACATGGTGTAAAGACACACAATCCATTTTTTATAACCCATTCTGATGTGAAAGGTTTTTAAAACTGTAGATTAAATTTCCGGTTCATTATCTAAACCTGGCCGCAGTATCAGGACACGACACTAGAGGTCACTATTGCAGTGCTATTTTTTTCTTCCGAAAACTAATACACAATCAGAACAAGATAGCCAGGGAGGATAAAAGAACAGTGAATAATAATAAAAAAAAAGATATAAAATATTTTTTTTTTAAAGACACACCAAAAAAAGAACAAGAAGCTTGTATTCCATATGACTGACATAAATGTCAAATTCTAACATTTCAACCTAAAACGTATTACTTTCTAAGTATATCATAATGTCATTTTTGAAAACAAGAAAGAGGGATATAATATTAGTAAATTAACATTTATATAAAAAATATTATAAAGTAATTAGAACGATTGCAATTATTACAAAATAGTTATCTTCCTCCTCCTTTTTGGAGGTAAAAAAAATTGTATTTGAAAGGAAAACTAAATTCAGAAAACAAAGAAAGAGAGTTACAGAAAAGAGAAAGAGAAGCTGGTCAATGTCCTTTTGAAGTCTCATAAAAATAAATACAACTGTTCTGCTGAACATCATAGCTTAGCCTGTCCTGCATTAAACAACAGTTGGGCACAAAGTCTTGAGTGTTGAATATTTCAAACTATTCATTGAATCCTGTGGCTGAAAGTGAAAAAGAAATTGGTTGTATGGTGAAATACACCAGTGTATGAGAGTGTGGAGGAAGAAAAACTTTAGCAGAGTGTGCGTTTTTAAATACACACCTTTAATGCAATTTCCCATAATAATAATAATAATAATAATAATAATAATAATAATAATAATTACCACAACAGAAACAGCACAACAACATGAAATGGCCCATAGCTTACCTTTTGTCATGTTCAAGTTCATACATTAGCCTGATTAAGAAAGAGAAATAATACCTTCTATAATGTAAGTGTGAACAGCAACTTTTTTTAAATGTTTTGCTCCACAACATTAAATGTAGCGATATATTGAAAAACTTTGTGATGCAACACTGTTTAATTAATATAAAAATCAACTATTAAAAAAACTCATGTTTCATGTTAATTAATTATTTTCTAATGACATCACAATAAGGATTGTTTTATATGGATTGCCATTATGTATTGACAATAAAACTTATTACAAAACCTAATTAAAAACATGATAGCTTACATATTAGTGAATTTCTTTAACATTTGTTAAGGAATTTATTCTCTTTAGAATTCTCATGATAAATATTATGTACGTGGAACGTTCAAATCAAACCAGGACTTGTGATTGCACAGAACACAGTTGGGAGTGTAAAAACTCCCTTTATTTCTCTATATAATCCCCTGTTACACTAATACACTTGTCCTAGCTTTTTACTAGTGCTTGGATACCATCAAGGTAGAATGTTTTCATGTCTGAAACCCTGGCCTCCTGGGAACTCCTTTAATGGCTCAAAAATGTACAAATGCCTTGGAGCGAGGTCTGACTGTATGGGTTTTTTCAGAAGGTAATTCCAGCAGATACAAACATTGTTTAATGAAAATTTGTATACAATTACCATAATAAATAATCACATTCAACAATAATAATTTACATTGTTCTTGTGCTGAGATGCAGATACAGTGTGCTACAATGAGATAAAGTGATGTTTAGAGTTAATAGTGTTTTAGCATAATTCTTTTAAGAAAAAATATAGTGTGTTGTAATACAGAGAGAATGTTAAATAATAAACATTGCTGAATATGACATGTGCACCTCATAATGAATTCTCTTCAAAAAATAATTTACATATAACAAATAATGGAAAACAATAGCATATTTAAACAATATTTACAAATACTAAATTAATATTAAATGTCTCTTACTAAATAATACAGACAATATAAAAGAATTAATTAATTAATTAATTAATTAATTAAGTAGGGTAAACATACACTGACTGTAAACAGAATAACCACAACATGTCTAAAAATACTTAGCAGTTAATATAAAATGTAATTATTGTAATTTAATTACAATTAAATAAATTGCAACATTTACTAAAAAAATTATATTAACTTTCTTGAAACAATGTGATGTAAATACAGTACATTTGCAGTGGATGAAAAAACATTATTCATTAACAACAATTATCCCATGAAAATACCTGGCAGTAATCTACAACCATAAAGCAACTTTGTCCCTCTAGGCAGAACGTTTAAAATAGATTGAATGTTGATCATTTTAGCAAAGTTGATTTTTTTAGGTAACGGGTTCTACAACCTTTTTATGAAGGAAAGAATTTTTAACCAATCATTGAATCTTTGTTTTATATGTGAGACGACAATTACCATTTCAAATCATAACTGACATATAGAAAGAAATTCAATATTTTGCATTTTTTTATTTTATATTGTAAGAGAAAATGTTTCCTCCAGGGGTTTGTTATGAGCTTCTTCTTATAGAAGGAGGTTTTTAGTTTCTTTAAAGGGTTCTCCATCTGTAGTCCAAATAGGGACCATGGAGGCCAATGGTGATTACTTTTGTATTTATTCCCATCTTTTACAATGGTGTTAGGACCTCCAGTCAACATTCACACAAACATTCACACACTATGGGCAATTTGAGAACACAAAATAGTCTAATCCACAATTCTTTGGAAGGAAACCAGAGTACCCAAAGAAAACCCACCAAGCATGGAGAGAACATGCAAACTCCATGCTCACAGACCCGACGCAAGAATAGAGCCCAGACCCTGGAGGTGCAAGACAACAGTGCTAACAACTAAGCTACTGTGCCACCTTAAAGGGTTCCAAGAAACCCTTTTCTAAGTTTATTCCCATATTAAACTGGTGGAATTATCAATTTCTAAAACAATATTTTTTTTAAATCAATTTCCAATGCTTACCAGCATTAATTGTGGGCCACGCCCACTAATGAGCCACTTTACTGCAGGTGGCAAATGAGAGGTCATTTATAACGAATAAATAAAAAGTTTTTAGTGTTCCATTTTGTAATTTGATCCCAAAATTATTTCTGATTAAATATTTACATTGAAAAACAACCAGATCTAATAAAGCAAAACCATGGCATTTAAACAATTTAGTCTCGTGTATTGATCAGAGTTGTGATTCTAAGTTTGGGTGGGCCACAGAAGATTTTCATATTTCAAATTGGGCCGCAGCCTTTTTAAGTTCGTGAATGTCTGATCTAAAACATAATGTTCACCAAAGATGTATTCCTAGAACCTTTTTAGGAAGCAAAAAAATATCCAAACAGTGTTCGGGTGAGAACATTTATGTCATTTGCTGTTCTTGAAAAACAAACTCGACATGCTTGTGTTTCACAGCTGTTCTTTCAACGCCCTGTTCTTTCTCAGAAATTGTAGAACCTGAAGAATTTGATTCTGTAACACGGGGAGCACCAGTTCTTCTCTCAGATTGCATTGTTCTATAACTGTCTTTGCTCTCGTCCTCACAGGAGCGGCTTCTTCTCCCTGAGCTCTTTCTCCTCAGAGGATCTACTCCTATAGGAATGTTCCCGTGAGGACTGTGTGCTGATGGGTTACGGATGTTCCCGATGGCCTGCATGCGTTTCAGATGGTCCAAAGAAGAATCGCTGAGTCTGTTGAGACGTTGAGCCCGAGTCTCACTACTGCTCCTTCTAGGGGGTCTACTTTTTTCTGTCAACGGGTGCGAGTTGTGAGGGTACGTACATACAGAGACAGAGTAATGGTTGCAGGTTTGTAGATGGACAGAAGACAGTAAGGTGAAGGGAAAGGCACGCTGGCACTGCAAGATGCTTTTTGGGGCACTAAGGTTGGAATGGGATCTACGCCGGACAATCCATGTGGACTTGCTGCTCTCTTCGTGGAGTGTCAGGATTTGCCGCCATTCTAGCTGCAGAAGTCGGTCCAAGTATCTCTCAAACTGATTAACAGGTCTAGAGCGTGGGATGTTTTTACCATCAGTGTTTAAGAACACCGCCAAGTCTCGGAGGCTCCAGGAGTTAAAAGGCGGAGGTAGGAAATCAGGGTAGCTGTTACGAGAGGTACTGCGTGCCCTAGATGGAGCATGTGAAGGTTGGAAATCGGAGGAATCAATGACTTCTTCTCGTAGGCAAAGCAGTGGGGGTTCAGCAGTGGAGGCAGGCTGTGGGATCCTCTCAGTGTCTGAAAGGTCGCTGCCACTGTCCGTGTCCTCAAGCGCCACTCGTTCAGTGGACTCATGTCTGGGTGCTGGAACAGGAGGCAGGAAAGTTGACTTTGTGTCTTTTTTGCTAATCTGACGTGCATTCAGTCTACAGCGTCTTTCCATGAGGTGATTAGTTATGGAGGACACCTTGTTCTTTGGATTTCTTAGGATCTCTCTTGGATGACTGAAGGACATAAGATTGCAATAGTATTAAAACATTACACCACTGGACACAGTAATGAATGAACATTTATTTAACATAATTAAAGAGCTCACATAACCACAGCTGTAGATATTGTCCTCATCTCTCTTGCATGTAATCTCTAAAATGGGAAAATATCATAAATTAATGACCTTTGTATAGGAAAGGTAATTTAGATAAGGTCATGCAGGAATGCCAAATAGTGAATCTTTCTCTTGTCTGCTGTATTTTTTGCAGATAAAGGTTTTATAAAGGTGTTTTTATATTACGGAATATTCAATCATAGATTGTGAAGAAGCTTACGTTCTAATATTACTGTTACGTTTTCCACATACAAACAGTTCCTTAGTTTACATGTCATATTAATAATTCATATTAAACAATTAACTGTTTCCTGTGAACTAATCCGTCAATCATGTTATGGTAATGTTTTATTCATCTTTGGTAACATGAGGTGGGATGGCATTCCATTACAGGGTATACTTGTACAGTCTAAAATCCCCTGTGTTATTAAAATATTAAACATTTTTCCTTTTACCTGTTCACGTTCCACATCTTTATTTAAAAAAAAAAAAAACTATTCCAAATATTTTAATGCATCATATTTATATATTTAATTCTATATTTTATGTATTTTTCTTGGGTATAGCCCTGTATAGTGGGGCTACTTACATTCAAAATGTCTTCTACTGCGTTTTTTTCTGCGTTTTGAGGCACATCAGAGTTAGTTTTCCTCCGACTGTAAATAAAACAAAATGCACTGTGATTACAGGAGTTTATGTTAAAACAATATATTGCATTATAATAATATCTATATATTCCCCTTTAATATAATAATAAATTGGCCTCAGTATTTATTGTCCAGAGTATTTATCACTGTAAGTACCTATAATCCTGAGTATTTATTATTTTTGATATTAATTACCTTCTGCATGTCATGCACACTCGTAACACGACCAGCACTAGGACCTGGAAGTAATACGGTCGGGTTTCCAGGAAGCATAAAAGGAGACAAAATGGCGCTTCACATTGCTCAGTCATTGAGTTCGCCCATGCCTTGTCTGACGCTTCGCCGACTATTCTGTGAGTACTCACCGATTTGGGTTGCTTCTTTGATTGAGTGTGTATTACTAGAACGCGGATTTATTTGTGTAGATCCTAGCTCTTTGTGTAAGAGAGTTCTTAGATAAATTGCGTGGTTATCCTGCCTACTCGCGTTGCTTCCGCGTTTGGGTTTACCATCCACGCTACACGGGCTAACTGCTAAGGCTTCTGTGCTTACCCTCCGATAGCTCGTGACAGAATGACTGAGCCAAAAGCAGTATACCCAGCGGAGTTTGCTCGCCTCTGTGATGTGGTTGACCAGCATGCCGAGCTGATCAATAAGCTCCGTGGAGAAGTCGTGTCTCTCCAAAAGGACCTCCAAGACGTCGCGGCTTTGCGCCGCGAGGTGGCAGAGCTACGGCAGGAGAACGCGACCCTCCGCGGGGCGGCTGCTCACTCGGTTGTTGCCACGCCCATCGCAGTGGCTGCGGCACCGCCACCCCACCCCCCTTCTGATGTTTTCATAGCTCTACCGGATAAGTGGGATGCCACAGATGGGAGGTGCAGTGTCTTTCTAACCGCATTGGATCTTGTGTTTGAGTTTAATTCCACCAAATACTCCACAGACCAACTGTGCGTTGTGCTTCTCGTTTCGTTGCTATCCGGGCAGGCAGCTGAGTGGGCCACGGCGGTCCTCAGATCAGATTCAGACACGGCCTACTCATACGGAGAGTTCACCCATCAACTGAAACTAACATTTGAACATCCTGCTGCTGAGGTGGAGACCGACACCAAATTATATCATCTGCGGCAGGGAGGGTCGTCCGTGAGTCGCTACACAGCGGACTTTCGTACTCTAGCCGTGCAGACCACCTGGGGAGACGCCGCCCTCCGGACGGCCTACTACGAGGGACTGGCCTCACGGATTAAAGATGAACTCGCCGGGCGAGAGATGCCCGCCACGCTGGAAGGACTGATTCAACTCGCCCTTCGCATTGACCAGCGCCTGCTCTCTCGTCCGAGGCCAGCCCCCCCGACCCTGCCACCCACTACATCACCTTCATACCCTCACACCCCGGTTCCTGAGATTCGTCCCTCCTTCACCACCACCGCCATGGCACCCGTCGGACCTCCACCTCCCGCCGTGGTTAACACCGGAGCTGGGGAACCCATGCAACTAGGACGCGCCTCCTTGACTGCTGCAGAACGGGAACGACGCTTCAGAGAAGGGCTTTGCGCCTACTGTGGGTCAGCGGCGCACCACAGGGCCCTCTGTCCACTTCGCCCAGGAAACGCTCAGGCCCGGTGAGCAAATGGGGCAGTTCACCGGGCCCCCTCCACCTCTCGGTCACGACACCCAATAATTCCCATCTCACGGTGCAAGTACACCTCTGGTTTGGCCACAAACGGGTCGGAGGTACTGCGTTCATCGATTCCGGTGCCGCAGGTAACTTTATTGACTCTTCATTTGCCAAAGAACTGGGAGTGGAACTTCCCAGCCCGTTCGTATCACATCTGTCGACGGTCGGCCCCTTTCCTCCAGCCCCATCACCACTCAGACTCAGCCGCTCACCCTTGTCATCGGCCAACATCACGAACGGATCCAGTTCCACCTCACCTCCATTTCATCGCCACCCATCATCCTCGGACACCCCTGGCTGCTCCAACATGACCCCCTCATCTCCTGGACGCAAAACCGGATCCTGCAGTGGGGGCCGACCTGCACCGAACTCTGCCTGCGGGGCCCGGCTGGGACGTGTTCTAGGGAGTCTGAGGCACCCGATGTCGACACCAACGCCATCCCCGTCATCTAACGAGACCTGGCTGAAGTATTCTGCAAGAGACGAGCCACACACCTTCCTCCTCATCGCCCCTATGACCTGACAATCGAACTTCAGCCGGGCTCGGTCCCCCCCCCGCGGCCATCTTTACTCCCTCTCCGCCGCTGAGACGCAGGCGATGGAGAGATATGTTTCTGACGCCCTTCGCCACGGCACCATCCGGCCCTCCTCCTCGCCTGCCGCCGCGAGGTTCTTCTTTGTGAAGAAGAAAGGGGGCGACTTGTGTCCCTGTGTCGATTATCGGGGGCTTAATAACATCACCATTAAGAACAGACACTCTTTGGCTCTTACCAACTCAGCCCTGGACGCCCTCTCTGGCGCCACCATTTTCACAAAGTTGGACCTCCGGAGCGCCTACAACTTGGTGCGCATCAGAGAGGGCGATGAGTGGAAGACGGCTTTCATCACCCCTACTGAACACTACGAGAGCTTGGTCATCCCATTCGGACTCTGCAACGCACCCGCCACCTTCCAACAGTTCATCAATGATGTCCTTAGGGACATGCTAGGGCGGTGGGTGTTCGATTACCTGGACGATATCCTTATTTATTCACGCACCGCCGAGGAACACACCCAGCATGTCAGAGAAGTCCTTAAGAGATTACTCGCAGACCAACTGTACTGTAAATTGGAAAAATGCGCCTTTCACGAGCGCTCCACCACGTTTCTGGGTTTTGTCATCTCGCCCCAGGGTGTGGTCATGGACCCGCAGAAACTGGAAGTTGTGCATCATTGGCCCCTACCCAAGACCCTCAAGCAACTTCAACGGTTTCTCGGGTTTGCGAACTTCTATCGTCGCTTTATCCGGGACTACAGTACGGTTGCCGCCCCTTTAACCGCTCTGACTCGACCCTCTTCTCATCACTTCAGCCTCAACCCTGCCGCCATCACCGCCTTTCATGACCTATGCCACCGGTTCACCAATGCCCCAATTCTACTGCACCCAGACGCAAGTAAACCATTCGTTGTGGAGGTGGACGCTTCGGATGTGGGCGCCGGGGCTGTTCTCTCTCAACGAGGTCCAGACCAGAAGCTACATCCCTGTAGTTTCTTTTCCAAAAAATTTGACCCCACTCAGCAGCGATACGGGGTAGGGGACCGCGAGCTGCTGGCCATAAAGTGGGCTTTGGAGGAATGGCGACACTGGCTCCAGGGCGCCAGAGAGCCGTTCATCGTCTGGACCGACCATCAGAACCTGATCACCATCCGCAACTTAAACCTCCGCTCAACCTGAGACAGGCGCGGTGGGCACTATTTTTCGAACATTACAACTTCCACCTATCCTACCGCCCGGGGTCCAAGAACACCAAAGCTGACGCCCTCTCCCGACAACACGAAGAGGACGTTCCCCGGGCGGACCCCGCGCCTGTCATCACACCCACCAAGATCATTGCACCACTTCACTGGGAACTGGAAACAAGGGTTCGCCGTGCACAGGCGATGGAGACCGCACCGGCAGGTGTGCCGCCTAGGCGACTCTACGTGCCGAACACCGTAAGGACCGAGGTGTTGCGATGGGGTCATTCCTTGCCATTATCCGGACACCCCGGCGCCAACCGCACCCTCCAATTCATCAGACGTGCCTTCTGGTGGCCATCTATGGTGAGTGACGTCAAGGAGTACGTCCAGGCGTGCCCAGTGTGCGCCAGGTCCAAGAATACCAACCAACCGACACCGGGGGAACTCCAACCACTCCCCGTTCCCCATCGGCCCTGGACGCACATTGCCGTCGACTTCATCACGGGCGACCGGTTCTCCAAAGCCGTGCACCTGGTGGCCCTCACCGGACTCCCGTCAGCCAAAAAAACAGCAGAGCTGATTTTAGAACACGTAGTCCGACTGCATGGGTTCCCAAAAGACATCGTCTCGGACAGGGGGCCCCAGTTCACCGCCCGGTTCTGGAAGGCCTTCTGCAGTCTGATCAATTCCACCTGTAGTCTATCCTCTGGTTATCATCCCCAGACTAATGGTCAGACGGAGCGGACCAACCAACAACTGGAGCGCTACCTGAGATGCTTTGTTGCCGATCGCCAGCGCTCCTGGGCCCGCTACCTCCTATGGGCTGAGTTATCTCACAATCTCCATGTCTCTTCAGCCCCCAATCTCAGTCCATTTGAGGTATGCCACGGTTTCCAACCTTCGATGTTCGATCATCAAGAACCGGAGGTTGAGGTGCCGTCAGCCCAACAGTTGGTTCGCCGGTGTCGACGGCTGTGGAACCAAGCAAACGCCGCCATCCAACAGGCCAACAACCGCTACGCCACTCAACATCGCCGTCGACACCCGCCGGGACGATGGTACAATGTAGGTGACAAAGTATGGCTTTCAACCAGAAACCTTCACCTTCACACAGAATCCAAAAAGCTATGACCCAGGTTCATCGGTCCATACCGCATCACCCTCCGTATCAATCCTGTCACCTACCGGCTCCAGCTGCCTGTGGCGCTCCGGATCCATCCGGTATTTCACACACTCCCAGCTCAAACCCTTCATCACTTCACCAATGGTTCCCCCCACCCACCCTGCTCCTCCTCCCCGTATCATTGAGGGTGGTCCCGCCTACACCGTTCGCCGGATCCTTGACTCACGTCCTCGGGGCAGAGGGCTCCAGTACCTGGTCGATTGGGAAGGTTACGGTCCCGAGGAGCGATCTTGGATTCCGGCTCAGTTCGTCCTAGACCCCGAACTCATCCGGGACTACCGTCGTCGGGTATCCTCCACCCCAGGACCGTCAAGAGTCGGTCCTGGACAGGGGGGTACTGTCATGCACACTCGTAACACGACCGCCACTAGGACCTGGAAGTAATACGGTCGGGTTTCCAGGAAGCATAAAAGGAGACAAAATGGCGCTTCACATTGCTCAGTCATTGAGTTCGCCCATGCCTTGTCTGACGCTTCGCCGACTATTCTGTGAGTACTCACCGATTTGGGTTGCTTCTTTGATTGAGTGTGTGTTGCTAGAACGTGGATTTATTTGTGTAGATCCTAGCTCTTTGTGTAAGAGAGTTCTTAGATAAATTGCGTGGTTATCCTGCCTACTCGCGTTGCTTCCGCGTTTGGGTTTACCATCCACGCTACACGGGCTAACTGCTAAGGCTTCTGTGCTTACCCTCCGATAGCTCGTGACACTGCATTTATCATCCTGAGTATTTATTGTCCTAACAATTTAGCAGGCTAAGTATTTTGTGTCTTGAGTATTTATTATCTTGTGTATTTGTATACCGATTATTTATTGTCATGAGTGTTTATTGTCCTACTTATTTAGTTTCCTAAGTATTTATTGTCCTTAATACTTTGTGTTATGAGTATTTATTGTCCTAAGTGCTTTTAATTCTAAGTATTTAGTGACCTGAGTATTTATCACCCCAAGTGATTGATAAATTAGTATCCTGATATATTGATATATTAGTATCCTGAATATTTATCATACTGAATATTCATTGTCCTGAGTATTTATTGTCCTAAATATTTATTGTCCTGAATAATTATTGTTCTACCTACAGTATTTAGTATCCTGATAGTTTGTCATCCTAAGCATTTATCATCCTCAACTCAACTCTCAACTCATCCCCATTTGTATAGCACGGTAACAACAAGAATGCCCCAAAGTGCTTCATATAAATAATAAAGGAATATAATAATATAATAAAATAATAATATAATAAAATATTTTTTATCATCAGTATTTATTGTTCTACAAAGTTAATGTCCCGATTATTTATCATTCTAAATATTTATTATCCTAAGTATTTATCACGAGTATTTATGAGTGTTTTCAGCATTTTGTGTCCTGGGTCATTAGTATTAGTATGTATTATCCTGCGCATGGTTCTCACCTGCAGGCGGACCCTGGCGCTCTGCTCTTTGCTCGGTTGCTGCATGTCGGGGGGTGAGATGTGTCCTGTCTGGGTCGCGTCCTCTCCTGCAGCACGCTCCCCATCACTGATGTCTCTTCAGCTGTGTGATCCGCTTCACTCCATAACTGTGAGCAGCGCTCAGATCCCGGCAGCTGGGTGGGGAGATTGGGAGGTTGGGGGTAAGCAGGGTAGAGGGAGGGTGGGGGGGGAGTGTTGTTTGACTACAAGTCCCTACCATTAATCACGATCCCTGTCATCACTCTGATGTAGATCGGAGCTTGTTTACCTGCAGTGAATAATTCAGCTCTGACCAGATCACCTATCCGTAATAAGACACTCCAGCTTGAGATTGCATGTTTTCGTGAGTCGCACCGGATGGCCGCTGATCAGATGATGTGAGCGACGTGTTCCAGGATACAGTAGATCGGAATCCAGATGTTGGATGAGAGCGTTCAGAGCGTGTGTCGCGCGGGGCATTCTGGGGCGTGTAGTTCACATCATGTGACCTTCCGGTAAGTCTCACTATGATATACAATCTCATATAGATACACTCCTGACTGTCAATAAAGATTTTCCGTCACACGGTAGCCCTTGGGTTATTTATAGCACTGAATTCAGTCTCTCTCTCTCTCTCTCTCTCTCTCTCTCTCTCTCTCTCTCCTCCAGCGCTGATTCTAATAATAATCCGCACCACCACTGGGTTAGAACGAACTACACCTCCCGGTCAGATCTGCTTCTAAATGTCAGAGGTGGAGGAGTGGACATGTAGCCGGGGTAAAATCACAGCTATACGACGTGCAAACACCAGTTTAAACGACGCTTACGTCTTTTCCGAGGTGGGTTTTTTATGCTCAGTAGCAATGTGTGTGCTCGTGGTGTGGAATCAGGCAACATGCATGAAGGCTGAGTGTAAGGAATGACCTGACAGCTGCACCTGGACACAGGGATGCATCACAGACTGCACTGCTTTATATGTTCTGCGCTAGGAAAAAAGTCAACATCACAAT
Source organism: Clarias fuscus (assembly GCA_030347435.1). Lineage (NCBI taxonomy): Eukaryota > Metazoa > Chordata > Actinopteri > Siluriformes > Clariidae > Clarias > Clarias fuscus. The sequence goes on from CM059215.1 coordinate 5,443,801, forward strand.
TACATCGGCATCTTTCAGGAGATAATATGTGTGTTGTAGGTAGACGTGGAGGAACTACTTCAACAAAGCTTTATTATTCTTATGAACATTCGTGTGTGTGCGTGTTTGTGTGCGTGTGTGGCGGCACGGTGGTGTAGTGGTTAGTACTGTCGCCTTGCACCTCCAGAGTCCGGGCTCGATTCCCGTCTCTGTGTGCATGGAGTTTGCATGTTCTCCCCGTGCTTGGTGGGTTTCCTCCGGGTACTCCGGTTTTTCCTCCCACAGTCCAAAGACATGTAGGTTAGGTTAATTGGAGTTCCCAAATTGCCCGTAGTGTGAGTGTGTGTGTATGTATGTCTGTGTGCCCTGCGATGGATTGGCACCCTGTCCAGGGTGTATCCTGCCTCGTGCCCTAAGTCTCCTGGGATAGGCTCCAGGCCCCCGTGACCCTGAATACAGGATTAAGCGGTAATGATGATGATGTGTGTGTGTATGTGTGTGTTTTGGAGGGAATGCAATCAGTTTTTATCTGGGACAGGAAATTAATTAAGTCCTTGACCACATTAATCACTGAGAATGCCCTGGATAACTCAGTTTAAAAAAAAATAACAACATGCAACACATTGCCAACTTGAAGTTCTATCTGATTGTCATCGATTAATTTCTTCCATGCGTACATACTGTATGTTTTGGGGATGTTGGAGGAAACCAGAGAACCAGTTAAACACAGTGGAGATATGAGGGAGTGACACTAAAATTATGTGCTGCAAAATGGCTAATCCCTAAACAGTGTGATTCTTAAAACATAAATAAATAGCCCCTCTGATGTATTTCAGAATGCCAAATAAAACATTTATAATCATGTTAAAGAGAGTTTCAAAGCATTTGCAAGAGCATGAATGTAGGACTGACATCATGATATACCCCCCCCCCCCCCCCCCCCAATCTGGTTGTTTCTGCCAGGAGGTTAAGACTGAGATGGTTAGATGGTTTTGTTATGAAATTTAATTATAGGGTTGCCCATATTTTTTTTACTTATATTTTGAAGGAAATCTGCTAAATATTTTCTGTTTCATTAATAAATAAATTCTACAGTTGATTGCAGCGATAATCTAAAGAAGTCCACCTAGGTTGGAGAAAATGAATAATAAACTATAAAACCTTTAGTTTTTACTCTAATGATGTCTGTTATGTCTTTATTGTATCTTAAAGCTGCAGCAAAGATGTCAGTGTTTAGCAGTAATTTGTTTCCTGGAGAATCAGAGGCACGACCTGCGAGGACCATCCGCCTGCGTGACATCTACAACCCTCAGCCTCCGCCTCAAAAGAAACCGGTGCCAATAAGACCCCCGAGTCCTCGTCCTCATCCTCATCCACAGACATCAGCTCCAACAGAGAGTGTCTCCCGCCGGAGTTTCTCCTGCGATCCTGAGCCGAGTACCATTATGAGAAGAAGAGCTCGTTCTCTACCTTCCTCAGAAGAGACGATGACTCGCAGGTGCTCGCAAGTTCGGTTCATCGATTGTTTGGGCCTCGAGCTGGAACATGTCAAGTTTTTCAGGGTCGGGGAAGACCCCAAAGTTCCAGATCATGTTATAAACAGGTTACTAGCCAGCTCTGAGCTTGCATCCGGGAAGCATTTAGAGCTCTCGCTGCCCTATTTTCAGCCATGTTTTCCTGAGGACATCAGCAGCGAACCTGATTTCCTGGAGCGCCTGTGTCATCGGCGTGTTTGCCTCGAGCAAGTCCACTGCTCTGAACTGGGTATCACTGGAACAGCGCAAGTTCTTAACCTGGCGTTTGATAAACAGGTCAGTGTCCGGTACTCATTCACAGACTGGAAAAGCAGCGCTGAGTGTAAAGCGTGCTGGGTTTCTACTGTGCATAGAGACCATGTGCAATCAGACGTGTTTCGCTTCCGCTTACCTGTGCCGCCGTTCATCCTGAAACCTGGAGCCAGTCTGGAGTTTGCCATCTCTTACCGTGTCCTTGGGACCGAACACTGGGACAACAATGACGGACGTAACTACAAACTTGCCTGCCAGACTTATAAGCTGATCGTCCCTAAGGAGTGTGAGGACAGCATGGTGCACTTCACCTAAAGTCTTTCTCAGACTGCATAGTTTTACATCGTGAGATATTCAATCTGATCCTGTGTTAACCTACTCAACTTGAATTTCAATTTCAATGAATGATTTAATCCTGCCTTGTGACATTTTTATGTTAGGTTCTACATTTTAAGAGAATTTTTCATGAGTGTCGTTTCAAGCTTATTGTTTCAGCCCTTTTCTGTTTACTGCGTGCTGCTGTTCTAGCAGAGTGATTGCCGTTTCCACCTTTTTTAAATAACTGCAGCTGTTGTGTACATGTACAGGTATTGGTTATCATTTCCTCTAAGTGACTTCACTCAGGAAGAATTCGAGTTAGCTCAGCTTGCATGCACGCTTCAGGAATTTAATCACCCATTTCTCAATGGTGTGTTGTTGTTGACCCAGCTTCAGGACCTTGAGGACTGCTATGAAAAATCACTATGTACTTCTGAGTAGCCAAAGGGTTTTTTATGTTTAAAGTAAAGTTTAAAATATAGTATGTGTACTTTCAATATAATTTGGTGTTGTAGTTGATATCTCATAGGGTAAATCCGAGTAGTTGTTGGGAAATGGTAAGTCATTAAATTTGGGAAGATTAAAAAAGGTACTATGTAAAACCATACTAGGGGGAGGTAAGGGTCCATCCACATGCCCTAAGCGACAAATACTTCTTACCCTAGAGAGATGTCTGTCATTTCAATGGCACTTTTTTGCTGGGTCGTGTTGCCAGCTTGACTCCCGGGTGTATCTGTGCAGTTCAGGGTAATGGACCTTGCCAACAGTGGCCAAACTTGGGAACTTCTGATCAGCAGTCCAGCACCGTAACCTCCGACCTACAGCTGCCCCATAGTACAGAGAGCGTGCCTATAAAAATAGCACCAAACTGAACCCTTTTTAGATACCTTAACTGTTGAAAAGTTATACACTGTGGACTCCAATTTACCCACAATGCTTTTGTTTATATAATATATGATATTACCATTATGAACCTCTGTATTGATGTCTTTCCACCACAAGGTGGCGCTGCTGTGTATGTTGAGAACACTGTCATGTCAACGATTCACATCCATTTCAGCTTGTTGCTCAGGTGAAATCTTAATAAAAGGTTTACAGAAAACCCTCCATTAGAATGTTCATCTATGTCGATCCCATTTAAAAGCCTAGAACTGTTAAACATTTTTTTAAGTTACATTTTATGTCTATAATGTTGTCCAACAGGCTATATAAGTATAAACTTTGTTGCATCAGTAATAATTCATTTTTTTTTACATCAAATTCTGTCGGAAGTAAGCATACTTTGATCTTTCTTACAAAAAAGTGACCTTTCTGAAGTTTTTCCTAGATTCTCCAGCCGACCTTTTCTAAGTAATTATATTTTATCAATTAATACTAATAAAAAATAATAATAATCTCAACTATGACTGGCAGGTTATGCACATTCTTAACAAAATTGTTTTCTTTCAGAACTGCCCAGTAACCCACAAAGAATATTTTATAAGAATTTAGCAAGAACAAGTTAAAAATAAATGTATTTTTGTAACCTACTTGGAACTTTTGGGTATTAGTTCTTTTAAAAGTTATTTTTAAGGTTTATTTTGATTGTTTGAATTTCACAGCTACATGCTACGATAATCATGGGGAAGCCTGCTGACTTGACAGTTGTCGAGAAGACGATCATCGACAACCTCCATAGGAAGGGTAAGGATAATGTTTACATGTCACATACATGTTGCACTTTGACTTTGCACCTTGTTCTGCTCATGTTTGTACATTGCTCATTTTTCACAAAAATAAGAACTAACTGCAGTCAGCTGTAATTTATCCTGTATGACTTGTATACTTAACACCTCATACAATTCTATTTAAATTCTTTTTTATTAGCAACATTATACATATTGTCAATTTTCCATCTTAAAGTTTTCTATATTTGTATCTTTTTTTGTTATATTATTTCATATTATTTCTTATTCTTATTTAAGTATTGTATTTATAATAATAATAATTATTATTATTATTATTATTATTATTATTATTATTATTATTATTATTATTGTTGTAAATTGCACTCGTTAGTGCAATTTATTCTCGCAGAGAAATCCTTCTTTTTAGGTCATGGGCGGTTGTATGCGCAGTTCACTGCATATCATACTGTTGTATAAGCTGTGTAAGTGACCAATAAAACTTGAATTTATGTTTGTTTGTTTTTTTATTGCTGAAAGGGTTGGCTGTTCAGGTTATATCAAAGTACTGGAAAGTTGACTGGAATGGAAAAGTATGGTAGGAAAACCTGCACAAGCAACAGGAATGACTGAAGCCAAGATTGTCAAGAAGACAAGAGAGAGCTTCACAAGGAGTGGAGTGAGGCTGGAGTCAGTGCATCAAGAGCCACCAAGCAGAGACGTTTTCAGGAAATGGGCAACAACTCTGGCATTCCTAGTATCAAGCCTCAACCAGAGACAACATCAGAAGGATCTTGCTTGGGCTAAGGAGAAAAATAAATGGATAATTGCTGGTGGAAATGAAAAAGTGGACTTTGGATATTTTCTTCATATTTTGATTCCACAGAGCCAGATTGTCCTGTATTTTAATGAACTCTTGATGTATAGTTAAATGGGTAATAGTTAAATAGTAAGGACTTTTTTGTCTCGCATTTTTAGTCCTGTCCCTGTACCTGAGAAGATCCAGAGGAATGTTTTTTGTTTGTTATGAATAATTCAAGAATTAAAAATAATAATAACTTAAGGCATGAAATAGCGCAGTTGATGACAAATGATCAGGCTGGTGATTAGTATGCTGGTGATAACAAATGCTGAGTGGTTGGAACAGATGAGAGGGGAAACAATGTTTGCTGCTGGAGTTGTTATATAAAAAAGAAGTTTTAAATTGTATTAGGCACCCTATATCTTGTTACAGTAAAATATTCCTTTAAATTCTTTAATTTATCATTTTAAACCATTTAATTGAACTTAATATGAGAAATGAGGTTGACGCAATACAGTTGCACTGTTCATCACACCAGCCCACTTGGTCGACTTGTTTCCTATAATAGCACAACCATAAGGGTCTAATTCCTTACATAATCTTTATCCAGGTATAATTCAGATACAAAAGATGTGTTTAGGGTGAAATGCCCATGATACATGAAGCAGACACTTTTCTATTCAGCTGGATAATATAATAATATTTTTTTTTATAATACTTCATGTCATGAAACAAGATCTACCTCTCCGCTGTTCCTAAAAGTTTTGTCACATTTATATGAATAAAAATAATCATGTATAGACATTAAAAAAAACTATTATTCATTTAATAGTAGTGGCCTAAAAAGATGTTTTAATTACATCAGAAATAAGCAAACTACCTACAGTTCTTTTTCCTTTTATTGAATATTCACATTGATCTGATTAACCTGCAGTGTATAGACATAATAGGATAATTAATTTAGCATGGCCTACATAGCATTTTAACCTTTGGCTAATTGAATCTTTCTTGTGCCTGTGATACAGACATTATGACCCAGAGTACACTGACATTAGATTGTTACAGTCTGACCTCCATTTGACCGCCTGTGATTTCTATTCCACTGTCAGCAGTGACTCGATTTTTGTTCTTGAGTGAGTCATGTGTCTCGATGTTGATGGTGCTTCCCTAATCAAACTTGTGCTTTTAATCCTGTTGACCTGACCTGGAGCTAAAATCTTTCCTCAGTTATCCAGATGAGGTCAGCAGGATTAAAAGTAGCACTTGCACTTGTTCCCATGTTGAATTAGAAGCAAAAGACAACAGACTTTGTGTTCCGTGGTGAAAGTGAAGACCACAGTGTCGGATTTACATCATTTTCATCCCCAACAAACCGTCCAGTGAGTCAGTGCCCTGTGTGTGGGGATGGAGTTATCTTAGAAGAAAGCATGCCCATCAGGATAGAAGCGCTTCATCAGGAGATAAAGATGATCATTCAGACAAAGTGCAGGATTGATGTGTAAAGAATACTATAAAGAGACAAACGTAAAAAACCAAACCATTTCAGCTAAATAAATACTTAATGTCCCCTAAGCATAACAGAAAATCTCTTCTTATTCTCATCCATCTGTGCACAAAAATGAGAGTTTCCATTAATTATGCCATGATATATTTTGTCATGCTGCATATGCATAAAAAATAAAAACTTTTATGAACTTGATAGACTCAGGGGGAGAAAAAATCATACACCATTTACAAACGACAAATAATTTTAATAAGTGGACATGTTTCACTCACTGTTGCTGATATTTTGATGATTATCAAGTATATAGAAACAACAAGAGGTGTTTAAAACCTTACACACTCCACCTCTCTCGGCTAGTAAAATGTCCAAAGCCATTCTATTCTGAATCGTGATCTCTCTAACCTGCTTAAGTTCATCGTTTACTAATTGCAGGGCATTTACTGTGTCATTTTTTTGTTTCAGTAACATGTATGCTAAACCATTTTCCTTTTGATCTTGAACAACACAAGTGTCTCCTTTTTGCCAAGGGACCACATGGGTGGAATTGTCTCCATATATCTTAACAGGCAGTGGGGTACAATAACTCCCTATATCATCAAAACGTAGGTTACTGGTATAATTACACCCAGGGACTGCTGCGTTTGGCCTCCCTGTTTGTTCTTAGTATGCCGATATCTGCAGCATGGCCATGGTGGTTATCGGTATGATACAAGACATGTTGTCTGCATTTGCTTCTGCTGCTGTGACATTATTAAGGGGCAGTGCTACCCAGCTCGAGGACATGGCATGGCATATCCAACACGAGCCATTGTGTATGTCTGTCATATTATCAGCAATGTCTAATGATAGAGCACATCCCCAATTCCCAGCACATCTCCTAAGATTAGCGTTATGCCTTTTTATCATACTGTCTCCTCTCTTTATTCTAGTTAAATGTATGTGGCTTGAGTTTACTAAATAGAGTTTACCATGACGGTTTCTCCCTGAGTCCTCAATAACGAGGCACGTCAGGGTTACAACCATTACTATTATCATTTCTAAAATTACCCAGATTACTTTGGGGTGTTGTTGAAATTGACTTTTAATTTTTATGGTCCAAATTTAAACGGTCCACTCCAGCCAATTCAATGTCTGTAATGTGAATAATCTCAGTCACTGGTATTTTCTGTCCTCTAAAACAGTCTTCTATCTTGTCATTAGTTACAATATGTTCTTAACTTTAGTCTACTGTTACATGTCACTGTTTGTTACTCTGTGCTACTGCTTACAATGATACCTTACAATTTCCTCACGTGTTGGCTTCAAATGTAACTATGAGCTTGTTCTAGTGATGAATTTGAGTGGAGAGTCGTGGTTCTGCGTTGTTCCCGTCACTCTGGTTGGTTCTTCTGACCCATGCACTTTGCGTGCAGGTGAGGGTCTGTCGGGGGTTTACAGGAGAGGTTACTAGCACTTCACTGCTCACCCTTGTTGACCTCTGTTTTCTCTTAGGTTCTGGAGCATGTTTGGGGTGGCTGGCATGTGTACCCACATCTCTGTTTCCACTACCTTGACTTCTGTTTGTGGTGTTAGGAGCACTTTCAGTGGGCCTATACTTAAGATAAAACCTCAGAGTTTTGCACAATAACACAAGATTTCATCTCCACAATGTCCTTTTACTTTCTGTGCTCTGGCTTCATCTTAACTCCTTTACCTATGGTACAGTATATTATTTGTAACACAAATGCACATTCTATCGCCAATTCCCCCTTTTTTCCCCCCCTGGAATTCCACATTTCTCAAACATAATTTAGATGATATTTTTACCACAGGAACTCCACAAGATCTTTTGTTTTGTTTGCTGTTACCCATGATTTTTACTTGTCAAATTTACGCGTGCCACTACCTCACAGTGAACTCTCACAGTCCTCTTGACTGCTACCTGTGCACCTTGCACACAGACTTGTTTTTACCTCCGGAGGTCCTTACCTGAGCGCGTCCGCTGCAGGGCCAGTTTTCGTAAACTGACGAAACCCAGTACCCACTCTCTTCCTTTTTGTGCACCTTGCACTTTTTGGGTACTCACGGGTCCCTTACCCGTATGATAGATCCAAGTCTAAATCTATCTTCTTCACTGTGAGAAAGCGCACTTCTTACTCAATTAATGACAACTTAAAGAAAAACAATCTCCTTACCACACGATTTTAGTTCTCATTCCGGTGTTGAGGCGACATGGTGAATCCCCGGTCCTCTCACGCTCGATAGCCAATTAAGCGTTCGAGATGAAGTGAAACAGCCTTCAAGGCATCAGCACTTACGCCTCCCCGGGATTCTCCAATGCCTTCCTCAAACACGGAATCCTGCCGACAACGCCAAGTATTGTGGTGGAAATTCTGTAAATATTATAAAGACAAGCAATTCATACACTTGGTAAGAGCAAAGTCACAAAGGTTTTATTTTATACTTCTGCAGAAGGACCAGTCTCATACAGCAAACAATTGCAGCATGGAGAAAGGTGATCTCTTTCTCTCCGCTGTCCCATTTTATACACGAACATCTCTGCTAACATAATCAACGCCCCGTACATGAAGTTCCTACATTCAAACTCAACTCTTTATCTGACCCAGACCAGATGTCCATACCTTATCATTTATTCAGGGACAATTACAATCAGGTTGTTTCTGTACTATTCTCGGCCTTGTGTTTCTAAGCTTCAGCAAGTTTAAAGCGTCTATAGTCTACGTGGCACAATTACAAATTAATACATAATTAAAATGTGATATTTCCATTACACCCAGCTAATCTGCACCTTGTCTTTTTCCAAACATCTGTGTAATGTCTCATTTGTTTCAGGTCTCATTTTCTGTAAAACTCATATTTCTATTATTCTCAATCCAGTGTGAAAGTTTCATTTCTTTCATCAGTTCCTCTTTTTAAGATCCTCAGTCTTTGAAAATGGAAGTTTGCATTATTTACGTTAATAGGCTGTACAGTATTTTGCCTAGATATAATTTGTCCAACCCGATGTATTGAAAGAGACAAAGTTAACTAACTAAGTAGTTATCTAAAATATACGGTATTTCCTTGGTCTTTTGGCCACACAAGTAACAAATTTCCAACAAAAATATTATACAAGGCACATTCAAACTTGGACTTGTGTTGCAATTTCTCGTGAATGCAGATATAAAAACGATTGACATTTACAGAAGACTTTAATCACAATACAGTGATCAGACTCTTAGCTTCAGTAAAACATTTAAACGGTGCAAACGTTTTGCGATGACCTTGGCCGAGGTGGCTCAGAGCCCACTGCAGTCGTTCTCTGAACATCCAGCAAGTAGAACATGTGATCCTTGAATAACTTGTTGCCAGCTTCTGTCTGTGGGAACTGTTCACACAATCATTGACCAACGCCAGTTGCACATGACAGGAAATCAGCTGAGAGTTATTGCAACATCCCCTTACAATCCTGACATCATCCAAGCCAGTTCCACATGTTTGGTCCATTAAAGGAAGCCAGAGTTTCTGGGAAGCCAGAATTTTAGATATGAAGCAGGCTGGATAAGTATGGAATAAAATCACTGTCAAAAATAATCGTGCGTAAAAAAAAAATTTGTGTGTAATTCTGCGTTTTGTCCGAGTTGGATTCCATAATCTATGGCCACAACTCTGAAATATTCGACTCTGACCGCTTACAGACACAAACCCCGTTTTTACAACTCCTCTGTTACTCGGACGAATTGCGAAATTACGCCCATGAATGTAGTGTGTTAGACCGCTGTCAAAAATACGTCATCAAGGCCACATGCACAGGCATTAATATCCGAGGGAAGAAGGATCGATTCAGCCACCGTTTTAAACCACCGGCGCCAAAATGGCATATCAGCAGCCGAGCGCTCTCTCATCGTCTCAGGTAAGTTTTCTTTTTTTCACAGATTCGTACATGTTTAAAAGAAGTAAAATTACAGAGATGTTTTAACTATAGTAGGTAAGATTTTAGGAGTTTAAAACGGTGGCAGGGCGCACGCGCCATATAAATTCCTCCTCCTTCGGATAGTAACGCCTGTGCATGTGGCCTTGATGACGTATTTTTGACAGCAGTTTAACACACTACATTCATGGGCGTAATTTCTCAATTCGTTCGTGTAACAGAGGAGATTTAAAAATGAGTTTTGTGTCTGTAAACGGTCAGATTCGTATATTAGAGTTGTACTGTAACAAACACACTAAATATCGTATCTGTAAGCTGTCGTGGCCGTAGATGTTGGAATCCAACTTGGACAAGTTTGCTTAATTATATTACATAGGCTCAGGTATTAATAGAAAATTTCTACTGGTGCCAATAACTGTGATCCATGTGTTTTGGGCTTTTTGAATATATTAGGATTACTTTATTTTAACTCCCACAAATACTAGCACTCAAATTACTCCCACTGCACCAACACATATTGTTTTCAGTTTATTGAAAGTACGTAGAATGTAATCTGACCCTTGATGAATATTTCAACTTCTCTTTGGATTCTGACTTACTGCATATACTTGTTGTTTATGCTCGTTTTGATTCTGATCTCTTGACAGCAAACCCATTTTACTAAATGTACTGACAGTGTACCTTATATCTATCTATTAATATAATAATTAACGCAGTTAATTTTGTCCGTTGGTAAATGACACTACAAAGTAATATCTATTAATATTATTTAATAGATATTAAATCTATTTTAATATAGATTAAAACAGATAATCTATGTAATGTCATGACAAACTGTTGTCTAATTAATCAGTTCTTGTAGTCATTGTTGACTGAAATGACAAATTTCCAGATGTAATGACTCAGCGTCAGAAAGATATTTGGGTCAGTTTCTCTCCGCATGATCGTGGGCTCACGTACCCACATTAAAAGCGGCTGACACAGTTAAAATGACAAAGAAAGGATCTGAGTCTCACTCATTAGCTTTATACCTATGTACAAATGTTAATCAACTGTGATCCTTTAGACGTATCTGGCTACGTGTTTCTTGTTAGCGTTATGACAAATCAGAAGACAAAATACTAAATGTCAAAGCTATCAAAAAAAAAAACATAAGCAGTAAACAGCATGTCTGTGCCATGTTGTCCAGCCTCCTTTGTAAAATGGCAGGTTTGCAAACTAGAGACCTGCTGAGACACATGAACTGCATAATGAGAATACACAAATACAGACACATGAACCCAGAAAACATTGGTCTACATCATATAATTTGGAGTCGGACTTAAACATCACCCTTTTTGACCACAGGGTGGGATGCACACCTTCACCGGTTACTAAAAATAAAAGCAGAACCTGAAAGAAGCCACACCGAAGCTTGGCCTTGTCTAACAAAGCAGATTAGAGAAACCACTAATGCTGAACCAAATTACATGAGGACGGGAACAGAAACAGTAGTAATAAGTGTACAAGTTGTATTTAGCGTCTACAGGTCAATTAAATATGTATGATTGTTACAGCTTGTAAATCTGCAAAAATGAAATGTTTCCCTTCTCAAAACTTTTTTTTCCTAAGGGCAGAAAAATATGGAAGATATATATAAATATATATTTAATCCTGAATTGTCTAGAACATTTAGAGATCATTTAGCTTATTTTGCAAGGTTATCTGCCCCCTGAATACAATGACTTCAAGCTTGAACTTGAAAGATGTCTAGAAGTGGTTTTAATGGTCTAAATTTGTATGTAATCTCTTTAAAAATATTTGTGGAGAATACAGCCTTCATAAGTTTCACAAGTAATACGTATTTTTAATACTTACTTACTTATTTATTTATCAACACTTCTTTACTTACATGCTATTTTACTAACTTACTTACTTAATTGCTTTTACTTACGTACCTAGATATATACTTACTTGTTCACTTCCTTTCACTTATTTTCCCATTCACTTACTTACCGACTCACTGACTCACTTATACCTACTTAATTATTATCCACTCATACACCTACTCTCTTACTGACTTTTACTTACTTGCTTACTTACTTTCCTTCTTACTTATGTTCTTGCCTTTACTTAATCACTCTCCTTACTTACTATGTTTTTACTTACATACTTATTTATTTACTTACTGTACTAACTCACTTACATACTAGCTTATTTTTACTTACCTACTTACCTAACTACTTATTTACTAACTTACTTGCTTTTACTTACATACTGTAGTCACTCAGTTACTTACTGTTTCGTTTTTACTTACTTACTTACTTACTTACTTACTTACTTACGTACTAACTTACTTACTTACATGCTTACTTACATGCTTACTTGCTTTTACTTACATACTTATTTATATACTAATTTATTCACTCACTTACGTATGTACTTACATACTTTTTTATACATTTACTTACTAACTTACACTGTAAAAAAAAATCCAACTAGATAAATGTTGTATGCATTAATATTGTATTGTTGCCCAACTTCTTACAGTAGTGTTTGTTAAGACAACAGGTAACATTGAGTTGTGCATGACGCTTGCATGTTCTGTCTGTGCTAGTATTCTGGTTTTCTCCCACAGTCCAAAGACCATATTTCTTGAAGTGTGTGTACCCTGTGATGGATTGGCACCCTGTCCAGGGAATACCCTGCCTCGTGCCCTAAGTCTCCTGGGATAGACTCCAGGTCCCTCGCGACTCTATATACAGCATTAAATAGTATAAATGAGTGAGAGTGAGTGATCTAGCTGCTGCTTTTTCTTTTGTCTTTTTGGCCTCCACATTAAAAAATTTCCTTTTAATAAATTTTAAAAAGTGGATTCTTTTGGATTTTTGCAGAAGCGAACACAGAAGCACCACCAGCTCCACCAATCACAAGAAAAACACAAAGTCTAGTTTCCATAGACTAGACCATAGAGTCATACAGTATGATCTATCAGGTAAACTGCTGTGTAGTGATTACTTAAGGTGACACACCTTTTGGTTTGATCTTTATTTGTCCTGATAAGATTTTGTTTTAGATCAAAAACTTAATAAATAAATAAAATCTATAAAATCTAATCAAGTTCCTTTAACACAGTCTGAGACAAACAAATGGAAAGTGTAAGTAAGGCAGTGTTTCTATGTTCACATTTAATATCACAGTCACTGGTGTGTTACTGCATTTTTCAAATCCATTTTTTTGATTTTTTTTTTTCTTGATTTTGAGTCATTGCCATGATTTTCAGGACATTCTGATTTGTCGCTGTAAATGTGTCTCTTAGTATATAACTACCACTGAGACACACATAGAAATCGATCTGCTCTCACTAGACCGAGACATAAACAGCACATCAGACACGGATGAGGTTTATGTAACATGTATTACGAGTTAGAGTGTACTCCGTTACACAAACACCTTACGATGAGTCATTTTGTAAGCGTGTTTGTGCACTCCGCATTTCCAGGAGTTTCTCAGTGTGTTAGAGAGAGAAAGAGAAGGAGTGTGTAGGCATTCTTTTCCACTTCATGAAAAAGAAAAACTCCATTAGCTTCCCTTTAGGGAGAATCGAGCGTGGTGGAGATTCAATCGGAAGCGGTCACATTGACATTTTTGGGCTTCGCAGCTCGGTGTTACATAAGAAGTCGATATGTATGTTCTTAAAAGAGGACTCCCTGCTGAAGCATGGGATTAAAAACCAACCAATAAAACAAACATGCCAGGAATTTTCTCCACTTTGGAATATTTTAATCATTTAAACTCCAAAGAGATATAAGAACAAATGAAATTGCATATGAATTGAATGTTTGAATTAACCACAATAAAGATAATTATTTCAGTCATGTATTTTATGAAATGACTATATTTTTCAATGGTTTGCCATTGCACGGGGTGAGATTCGCTCTCTAAAATATTATTTGAAAATATAAGAATTTTTTACGAAAATCTCAGAAAATCTAATCTCAGTAATACAGATTTGATGGAAATTAGGCTGAAGCATCAAACTGACATCAGTAAAAAATGTCTTGACGTCAAAAGAGCGCAGTATATACAGAGTTGTGAGTATTTTCCCTCTTCTTTTTTTTCAATATTTGTCATACTTAAATTATTTAGACCATCAAACAAATGTTAATATTTCACTTTAGGCAGGTTAGTTCTATTTAAGTGATCTCTTGATTCAACAGGTCTGGCAGTGATCAGTCCTGAGTGTGGTAAATTAAAACGAACTCATCTTTCCAAACAATGTGGTTTGGAACAGCTTTTTTTCCCCAATACATGAAATTATCATTTAAAAAATGCATGTTGTATTTACTCATGTTATATTTGTTTCATATTATTTGATTATCTCATTATCTCATCATTTAAGTGTATATACTCTTACTCACTCATTGTCCAAATCGCTTAATCCTGTATTCAGGGTCACGGGGGCCTGGAGTCTATCCCAGGAGACTTAGGGCACAAGGCGGGGTACACCCTGCACAGGGTGCCAATTCATCGCAGGGCACACACACACCCACACATACACACTCATTCACTCTTTCACTCATTAAGACACGACGGCCAATTTGGGAATGGCAATTAACCTAACCTACATATCTTTGGAAGAGTCCAATACGTTTTTACAGCACTTGTAATTGCTTGATACAGTAATGATATCAATGCAAACCTGAAGGTCTTCTTAACTCCATGAGGGTGTCAAGTTTTTTTTTTCCGGGAGCTTAATTTTGAATGTTAGAAGGAAACTGTTGTCTTTACCAAAAAAGCTAAAATAGATCATTTTCAATAAATCTGTGATAATTTTTTTTCTGATTGAGTTCTAGGAAATGTTTCATATATCAATAGAGAAACCTTTATGGGTACTGGTAGCTCAGTGGTTGCATGCCATGTTGAAGGCCTGAGTTTGATACCCAGCTAATGGATTCCGGGCATCCTTAGTGCAAATCCTAGCCTGGATATGGGAGGGTGGCCTCAGGAAGGGAAAACCCTGTGCTAAAACCTTTAACCATTCAAATCTTGCTTCTGTTCCTTCTCTTTGCTCAACAAGCTCGATCACATGGCCTGTTACTCGAGACACGTTGAGACTTATTATTGCTCTTGTTTGGTTCCTAGAAAACCTCTGAATGAGGCTGTAAATAAGTGATGCACTTGGCTCCACTGTCGTCGGTACACACAAAGGAGGGGATAAGAGATATGCTCAATCTGAGGCCATGTGCAAAGGTGGAATGAGAAGCAAACAACAGTTGAAGTCAAGTGCACAGATAGGCCAGATATGGTTGCCACAATGCTTTTTCTTAAAATTACATTTCAGTGGTGAAAATATCTTTTAAAGCCCCAAACACCCTATGGTCACACACCAAGTAAGCCTCTGCTTCAATTATTTCTTTTCAAGTGTCTGTGGACTTGTTGCTTTAATTGGGAAAAAAGAAATGTTAATTGGGCATTTTGAGACCTGGATGTCTTTCGGTCAGTGCACTCTTTGCACTCATGTTTTTTCCCGTCTGGATGCATATCTTCTTCACATGATGATTAGTAAACCTGACAGCCAATCACAGAAATGCTAACAAGTGTCTGTATGTGAAATGTTTCTGTGCTCTCTTTTGTAAAGTGCAGATCTAAGGTTAACTCTAAAACATTCAATAAAAGATCATTAAAACTTGTCAGTGGCTATCATTGTGGCCTCATGACTCCAGGGTCAAGGGTTCAAGTCCTGCATTTGGTCTGCGTGCTTAGGGGGGGTTTCCACAGTCCAAAGACATGCAGGTTATGTTAGGCTAACTGAATTTTCAAAATTGCCCATAGCATGTTTGTGTGTGTGTGTGTGTGTGTGTGTGTGTGTGTGTGTTTGTGTATGTGTGTGCTTATGCACCCTGTGATGGATTGACAATCCGTCCAGGCTGTACATGGAGTTTAAAATATTGACATTTAGGGTCTGTGAGTACATGCTTTAACACCAACTCCTGTGATGCATTACTAATAGGCTTTAATGCCACTTCTGTAAAATTTACCAGTGCGAATATTAACAATTGCTATGAAACAGCATCTCATTCAACCGGTTTTATCACCACACCCTGTTTCCTTAGGACCTTATTGTGAATTTTTATTTCCAGTTTTTAATGCAATAACAATTTGATAAATGTCTGAACATCTGAAACATCTGCGCCTAAGATCCTGCCTTAAGATCATCTTGTGCTAACCTTCTCCATATTTCATGTGTGAATCTGTAAAAGTGGCCTATGCAGCTTTTCGTTTTTATGCATCAAAGGGCTGGATCGGCACTTTACCATTAAACATTCATTAGGCTCCATAAAGGTTAAGAAAAAGCTGAAAACATATTTTTTCACTTTAGCTTTTACCCAGGTTTTTATTTAATATTTTTTGTAGTCTTAAATTGACTTTACTGTTTTATTATTTGATATTAATTGATATGCTTTTATTTAATTTGTAATTATTACAAAAGAATACTTTATACTGTTTGTATTTTCTGTCACTTTTATGACAAGTGATGTTCAACTGGTGAAATGCTGGTATAAGTGCATTAGTGTAGCAGGGGATATAAAGTAATATATATATATATATACAAAATATATAAAGAAATGAAGGGTGTTTTGTTATTTTGGACAATCAAAAGTCCCGTTTTGACTTGAACACCCCTCTGGGTTTTTTCTCTCTTTCCTTTTTTTAAAAAAAATAAAAAATTTCTTTTTTCACAATATTTTATTAAATTACTTCATGAAACTGCACTTTAAATTGAGGACAGGTGCTATATAAATCTATTAGTATTATAAATATCACTCTAGTATCACAATAGTATTGTAATTATTATGTACTTAAATGCTTCTTTGAGTAATGTTATAATTTTATATTTATTTTTTGGATTACCTAGACTGGAGTTTCAAGATCAGTCAAAATCAATTAAAAACTTTTTTTATGAAACCCAAATCCGATTCATCTGTGTTACGGTTCAGAAAGTGATTAATGAGCCACATTCGTTACACATCCATTCTCAAGTCAGATTCATCCGCACACAAAAATAATGACAGACACGTTTGCTTTTTTTCTTATCTTCATAAAAATCCAAGTCTTGTACTGTGCAGACAATAAATAATGCTTACAAAGGTAAGACATGAATTTCAGACATATATACAGCAGATATGAAACTGGAGTCAAGTTTTAGTAAGGTGTGACTACAGTACCATCACTGGGGAGGAGAAACGCTTCACATGCAGGACCTCTTCACCCCTCATCCCTCCCTTTATTGGCACTGAAAGGCGTTGTTGTTTTTTTTTCTTCTTCTTCTTTTTTAAAAAGCATCTTTAAGAAAAAGGACCTGGGTTTGTTGTTGTTGCTTGTTTTTTTTTTTTCAATCAATGTTCTTCTCGATCAAAGTTCTTCTTAAGAAAAAAGAAACGAATACAAAACAAAGCCAGGTAGAGAAAAAAACTACAGGTGTAGCGCTTGGCTGAGGAGAAGTGTTTTTTTTTTTGGAGTTGCACGAGATTTTCAAGAGACACAGCCTCCGAGCTTCCCGAGATAATGCCCCAAAACCAAAACAGAAAAAAGCAGGCCCTCCAGGGACCCATGGGCCACGGCACAGGATGGACCCTCCTGAGGTCTTCCTTCAACGTCCAGTACGTTCTTCGTTCTTCACAGAAGAAACCTTGCTATGGCCGGTGGAACCTGCAGCAGAGGAAAAACAAACGAACATCTGTGAGGATTATATAAATCAGGCAAGCTTCCAGGGTTTATTTTTGTCTTCAGAAATACAGACTAGCATAAAAAACAAGTGTAAGCTAAATATGAGGGGGCATTTGTTACGAGTGTCATGTGGTGCTAATGTGAGCAGATTCCAGCAGAAGGAGGTGAGGCGCATAAAATCACACCCGCTCCCGTAAGATGTGTCGGATCCCCAGGTGGTCGATGGTGTGTAGGTGTTTGTAGTAGTACTAATTTATACCACAGCATTCATTTTTACAGTATATTGTTTGGCAAATGATCTACGTAAAAATTAAAATAAGAGTCTTTTTAATGGTTATGGAAGGAGTCTCCAGCGGTAACTTTTAGGTTTCACAATAGTAACAAAAATGTGTTTGTTTGTTTTTTGTCTTCAAGATACAAATCATTTGAAAAGCAAACAACTGCATCATAGATCTTGCACAATATTCAGTGCAACATGAAATGTACAACGTGTTATTTTAATTGTTGTCTTATAAGATATAACAGGCTGCTACTGAAGAAACTATCAACTTGATGCTGGCAACTCCTCATACTGCTCTCCTGTTGATAATTTTACATTTAAATTCACGGCATTTGGCAAACGCCCTTTTCCCGGATGACTTATATTATATCTCATTAAACACCTGAGCAACTGAGAGTTCAGGGCCTTTTTACCTCTGCTGCAGAGGAGAAGTCTATTTAGTGTTACCAGCCTCAGAAATCACCAATTAACAACCAGCACCTCAGATGAGAGCCGTTATGAAGGCTTTACAGATCACAATATCACAGAAGAGACATCTCAATATCAACTGTTCAAAAGACCTTATTGTATATTTTGAATGCCTTTAGCATTGTTTTACGACCATGAATTAGAAGGTCTGTCCAGGATTTTGACTGGTAGTGTACTGTATATTATAGATATTCAATTGGTTTAAAGTTATAGATATTTAAAGTTCTAGAGCTTTAAAACCAAATCTAAATATGTTAATTTAAATCTAACTCTAATTGTAATAACTAGAAGAAAAATTGTTGGATATGTATTTTAACTAAGCCAGTTCAATTAAAAAGCAATAATAAAAAATATCTAATACCTTCCACAAAATTGATCTCAAAAACATTTCAGGTTAATGGCCAACCATATCCAGAAAAAAAAGATGTGCCACACATACTGACCTGGTAAGGTGTTTGCTTGATGCATGCACCTCCATCTCGTTGCTCTTGAACTCGTTCAGCTCTTTCCGTATCGCTGCCTGTGAGGAATAAAACAAAATCAGCCTTTGAGAAACAGGTTGAGAGAGTATCAAAGATAACTATAAAAAAATAACGAGAAAAAAGTATTACTGATCCACTTATCAAATAAATGCGGTTTATCACTGGAATCTACCTCTTTTTCCTTTTTTTTTTTTTTGCCAATTTTCAAAGCTAAAAAGCTTTAGCCACTATATAATGATCACATAATATAATGTAAAAATGTTTTGCCTTATTGTGCCTTAAACTTTTGAATTCAATCCTTATACCATATGGTTTAGATCTGGAAACAGGCTGTAATGGTTTGTGCTCGACTAAGAAACTGTACCTGGATTGTAAACAATGAATGCAATCACACAGCCTGTACTTTCTATATAATCCCCATCTCACAGATTTACACAGTGTTTAGATTTCACCACAATGTGTTTTTTGTCACGCTGGTGAGAAAGTTCTTACCTTGTCAGCAGCAGACAGTCTGGTCCAGGGCTTGTCTGCTCTCCTGTCATAGTCCTGAGCTTTGGCTACTTCGACGTAGTCGCTGAAGCGGATGAGGATCTTACGGTCACGTAGCTCGTCTACTGTAGGACGCTGGTTCAGCTACACACCAAAAAGACAGGTGGGTTTTTACTGACTTGTTTGCTGTAGGTGGCAGTGTTTAAGCTTTTTTTTTTTCAAAACCAGTACTCTTTTAAATTGTATTCATCTCAAAACACTGAGCAACTCAAAGCAGCTCAGAGAGGTGAATAAAAGTGTGCGTGACTGCTTGATTATGACTTTATGTCTAGTGCACAAAGTAAGGTTAGAATTAGGAGCTTGTACCTTTCTATTCAGTCTCTGTTTGATTTCTCGCCTCTCCTCTTGCTCCGTCTGGTCATTCCTCTCTGCAAATCATAAACAAGAAGTCATATTAGTAAAAAAATTAATAAATAAATAAAATAACATCGATACAGGACAGAGGGAGGATGAGATAAAAACTTGAAGTCTTTAGAGCTCAGGAGCGAGATCATGTGATTCTGTTTTCCTAGAATTCAAAATCAATCAATTCCAATATTTAATTATTCACTAACTAATCTGATCAAAACCTCTGTCTAAGCAGCAGTCATGTAGCAAAAATATGAACTATTTGCATTTTTAATTGAAATAGCCCTCAAATGACTAAAGCAATCAGGTTTCTTCTAAAACAAGCCCCAGTCCCAGAGCTCTGCAGGCATGTGAAACGTCACAGAGAGACGACAGCTGCCCAGACCATGAGACCATCAGCTCATGACCAACAGACAACGATGAATGAGAGCTTCAGCTATGTCAACAAAACCCCAGCACATGGCTACAGCGAGAAGCTGCTACATAACTCAGGGAGCGGGCACACAGCTGCCAGCTAAATATACTATCCTATATAGATCTCTCATGACTTTGTTGTCACAGCTAACACTTCAATCTAGTCAGTGGTATTAAAATATATATGTTTATGTTTTTAAGTAAATTAATATCATTAGATTAGATTCGATTTTTTTTTAAAAAGAAGTTAATGACTGCTGCACATTTTTGAGTCAAATAGAATTTTGAAATAGAAATAGAATTTTGGTTCAGATTTAAAATACGTGAAATGAACTACTTTTGAAATAAAAACAGACTTCCAAGTAAACAAGATTCATAGCGTACGTACATATTATGTTATACTACTACGACTAGTACTACTACTACTAATAAATAAATAAATAAATAAATAGTGCTTACAACAGAAGTTATTTTTTATAACTTCCCACTTTTTTCCTTTTAATTTTTTCCACTTTTTAAAATATGCTTCATATATTTTTTCACACTTTCTCACCCTGATCCAAAATCCTGTATCTATCTATCCTCATCTATCTATCTATCTAGATTTATTTCGTATTACTGTAAGTTGACACTCTACTCACAGGCTCCATTTTCACTGGATCTTACTTTCAAAAAAATATAAAGGTAAATAATTAGAACATTTCATTTAAATTAGTACCTTAGTTCCTTTTTTGGGCTCTTTTTATTAAAAAAAAAAAAAGTAATAGATCTGACACTTTGGCTTGGATGCCATAATTATAGGAAGGAAGGTGTTTCCTATTATTAAATATTAAAAGAATCCATTGCGTATTTCTAGTTTATACCGACATCAGTAATAACTAGACTTGTAAAATAGGGTTACTTTACCAAGCTTTTCCCCTGAATGCAAGTAAACTGTAACGGTCAGTTTGTTGATTGTCGTTAGACGGAGTGAAATGGAGATGTCTCTTGTTGCGCTCGGGACTTACGCTTCAGGATGTTCCTGCTCTCCAGCTCCTCCACCGCCGGTCTCTGGCTCAGTCTCCTGCGGAAGAAGACCAGAATCACGTTCTGTACCATCTTCACACTCTTCTCTCACTCTCAACAATGTCTCTGATCAGATCAGATCGTGAATCCTCGAGTCGGGAATCCCCGGCGCTCTTCGCATCCCGAAACCTCTACGCGTCCTGGGTATTTCCATCCATGCTGGGGTAAAGACAGCTCGGCGTGTATTATCTCCCTGGTTTTGTTACACAGATCATGCTCAGTGCGGGCTACAAAAATACTAAACGGCATACAAACGCTTATAAAGGTGAGAAGAAGAAAAAAACGCGTTAGAAAGCGTATAAAAACACAGAAAGGATCCGCGCTCTGACTCTACGCGCTGCGCATCGTGCTGTAGTGATAGTGGGGCGGAGCTTCCTGAGCGGCTTCTTTTATTCTCTGCGCATTTTTAATAAGTGGGCGGGGCTTGAGAAATTCCCAGGCGTGCTCGAGGTACTGCTGCAGTAAAGGGAAGCGCATCCCTCTCGCGCGCGCGCTCTCTCTCGTTCTCTCGCTCTCTTTCTCCATCTCCTTCTACTACCACACTACATGATCCACATTCCTGCTTACACTACGGGTTGTCCAAATGGACAATGGAGTGTCCAAATATTTCTCCTTAATGTAGAAAATCATTTGAGAAGCATGTTTCTCACGTCCTTCTCATAATTCATATGTAATAACAGGGCAACAGTTTACAGACAACTGTTGCACTGTGGTTGTTTTTCTTTTCCATGCGGTGCTGTCGTGTGTATTTATACGCCTCCGCAGTTATTATATATTTTGCACTCGGGTCACTGACCTATTTCTCTGTCTTACACTTCTTTGCTGTATTGTGCTGCTTCATTATGTGTTGCATGATGGTCCTGAAGAAACGAAATTTCATTCCATTGTATTCTATAAAAGGCTAAAGGAAGGAAAGCAATGAAATCCAAATTGGTTCAATGTCAAAAGCCTAATTTCTAAAATCCTCTTTTTTCTGAAAGCATAACCCCCAAAAAAGTGGGAAAGTGCTCACAAGGGTGTGGCTTTCTGATCTCCAGAGACCAGCAAGGCAGAAAAAGAGCAACCTGAGAAAGATCTAAAAGCCTCATTGAAACACACAAACACCCACACTTAACATTATGACCACCCGCCTAATATTGAATAGGCCCTCTCTTTTGCTGCGGAAACAGTGATGCTTTTTATGTTCTGACTACCAAAGCTCTTCTATTGGATTGGAATACACAGGCTAGCATCCCTGAGCCTTGGCTGCCCATGACCCTGTCACTGTTTCACCAGTTTTCCTTCCGTGGACCACTGCATACTGGTGACATCTCAGAAGAGTTGCAGTTTTGGAGTTGTTCTGTCCCATTACAGCACCCATCACAATTTGGCCCTTGTTACGGCAGCCACAGTTACAATATGCTTGGAAGTGGGTGGGATATATTAGGCAGAAAGTAAACAATTTGTCCCTAAAGGTGATGAGTTGGAAGCAAGGACATTGGAAATGGAAAGCATAAGGATACGATCAACTTTCAACTTTAACAAGGGCCAAAGCCATGGCAGACCAGGAACATCCCACAAGAATTGCTGTTTTGGAGGTCTCATCTAACTGTGATGGCTAGATGACTGGATGAGAACTCCAAAATGGCAACTCTTGTGGGATGTTCCTGGTCTGCCATGGTCAAGACCTACAGAATGGCCAAGGAATTCTGAAATATGGACAAATCCAAACAAGGAACCTTGTAAAATCTGCTCATAGACTATGGACAGTATAAAAAACACAAGATGGATAGCAGAAGGTTGTTGAAGCATTTGCAGAATATCTGATTTGTTCTTTATTTTATGAAATCAGTATATTAACCAAGGATTAGACAAAAAAAAATGCAGATATGAACATTTATATGGAGCTGGTTGTTCGGTGTACATTCTGTGAGAGCATCCTGTTTTAAAACTGTTGTGTCACTGACACTTAATCTCATCCTCCTCCATTTGGAGCAGTAATTTAAAAAAATAGTACATTCAGTTAATATTCCCATCAACTGCATTAAACTATTAAACATGAGTCAATTTTCTACTTCAGGATTCTACTGCTACTACATTTATCCCTCGATTTCCAGTATCACATCATCAAGGCTACTTAATTGATTGCATTTAACAAAAATAATTTTGTTCCAGAACAGACATGTCAGCCCACAGCTGTTTTCATGCTCCTAATCCCCAGTGACAGAATGATCATTTTGACGTACGCATCTAGCGCCAGTCATCAGCGCTCCATTGAACATTTTGTCCTCTTCTTCAATTGATAAATTATTCTAAAACCATGACAAGAATATGATGGCCATGGTTTATATTGTACATAAAGACAGCAAGCCAAGGTGAAAAAAACTGCCTGCTACCAATAAAATAAATTAAGAAATAAAGGCTATTTTTAGACTGCTGTCTGGCTCAGGTCCTGGAACATACTAGGTGCATGATGGGACACCTGGAAGATTAGTGCAAAAAAAGCAGGACCATGCAGGTGACGTCTCAGCTGTGGCTTGTAACAGAAACTTGCTTCCTGATTATATAAAGTGGTGAAAAAAAAAGAAATGTGGTTTTGGAGAACAGCTACAGTGAAACACATTTTTAACCGAGTTAACTAACAGGATTTTCCATAAATAAAAATTATATGTCAACTGAATTGATCAGGAAATAGGATGAACCTGTAAGAACCTTATAGGACAGTGCCCAAGACTAAATAATCCACATTCTTGGATAAAAACAGCCATTCAAATGTTCTTTAATGGTTTCTTGAATAATTAATCTTATTAGTGGCATAAAAAAACATTATATTATTAACCCTTGCAAAATGAACTGTAGTGGTTTATGTGGAACTTGTAAGTGTTCTTCTTCATAACTTCCTATTTTAAGGGTTCTATATACATTTTTTTTTTTTACAGAACACTGTGATGCAACAGATAAAGTAATCAATTTCAGGGTGAAACAGTAGCTGTGCTTAATCACATCACCCTGTCACTGATTGTTGCCCTATACAATCTTGACAAAGATTGCTTTATTCCCTCAAAAGCCACTAACTTCAGATTTAAAATGGACAAGCTTCTGCAGTTTCTTGCTTTCCTGCCTGCCAGCATCCTTGCCTGCTCCTTCACACAATCACCCTTGATGCTCTTTCCTTTAAAGCGATAACCCCGATGTATAAACATGTCAGATCGATGAGATGGCTGAGCGATGCAGAATCTGAAGAGAACGTCGGAATGTAGATGCAAGACCACTACGCAGTCAAACGTGTCTTAATGCCCTGGCCCAGACACACAGGAAGTCCAAGAGAACGACTGCACTGGAGAATGTCTGTGTGTGCTCGTGGGATTGGGATGCCTGGAGGGATGAATGTACCAAGGACACTTAAACTGACAAGAACATTAGGGACTCATCTTTTGTGTAACGTCTTAGCAGTGTGTTAAAAAAGTGTGTGTGAAAGCACGCCAAGGATGTATCGTGGCAGCAATTCATCTAGATTTTAGTCTTTTATACTTCCTTGCACCATTTCACAAAGCTCACGAAAGAATTCCAGGCTAATGTCTTTGATAGAGATAGCTTGAGTACAGACTTGTATTTGAACAAAATAGTGACTCTACTAACTGCAGGCAAGGCTTTCCATCTCTTTCACCATCACCTCTGTACACCAAAGAGGTCCTGAACCAGCAGGACAGTCGAAACATTTCAAAAGCCAGCACCATGAGAGCTCAGCTATTCTAAGCTAGAGCTCAATAATTCATCAAATCTTCTGTGTGACCTCAGGACTGCCCTTTACTGAACAGCGACATAAGAGAGATCAAGGGCGTTGAGCTTCAGTCTCTCTTTGTGTTCCTGAGAAACGGAGACGACATGAGTCCGGGTTCAAATGCATCCAAACCGGGAGTCACGTTGCTAAACTAAAAGGAACTAAAATAAATTCCTGCCAGATGAACAAAGTTCTTTAAGATTGATAGTTGATTACAAACTGAGTTCATGGCAGCGCTGATTTATGTTTAATGATGCTCACAAAACCCATACAAAAGATAAAGAGTTGAAAATGACAAAATGTCACCTAATCATAAATTATTGTCATGATTCTTCTCGTA
This sequence comes from Clarias fuscus, assembly GCA_030347435.1. Taxonomy (NCBI): domain Eukaryota; kingdom Metazoa; phylum Chordata; class Actinopteri; order Siluriformes; family Clariidae; genus Clarias; species Clarias fuscus. The sequence goes on from CM059215.1 coordinate 5,469,181, forward strand.
ATGCAGTTCATCTCAGCTCTTCAGCTACCACAGGCAGAGACATTACCCCAAATGCTTTTGTCAAAATTATGGCTAGTGTGTGTCCTAATGTTTGAATTTGTTTAGTTTCTTTCAAGCCATTAATATAAAATGGCAATTTTTTCCCCCTTCAAATTCAGCTGCTATTGAAATAAATATGTGATTTCAACATAACAAAATAATTTAATTTTATATTATATATTTTCATTTCCTGCTGTATATCATAATTGCATAATTGCTTTTATTTGTTATATAGCTTTGTTTTATATATATATATATATATATATATATATATATATATATTTTTTTTTTTTATATGGCATTAATGAAGGAGAATCATTCAATCTCGTTGTACTGTACCTTGACAATAATGGATTTTAATTCAATCAATTAAATATTTACAGATTCGGCAAATAATTTAGTTCAAATATTGTTTATAGTTTGATAACTGAGGCTTGTGTGTATCATATACAGCAGTGTACACAAGTGCTGCACTTAAGTAATAATAATAATAATAATAATAATAATAATAAAAAGTACCAGATTTTTGTTTTAATTATTATTAAAGATCAATAAAAACAATAGCTTTTGGGTATTGGCTTTTGGCTTTTGAATAAAAAGAAAAAATCAAAATGTTTATAAAGGTGACTATTTTTCATATACTTTAATATCAATAAGAAATCTAAGTGTTTGCTTGTGAGGAAAATAATTCTCCTGCGCAGGTCTGTGATGCAATCAAAATACGCAAAACGAACAGTACCAACATTATGGCATCTAATAATTAGTAACCGCTTTCAAATGCAAATATAGTACAGTCAATGTGGGCTGACAAAATAGCACACTGACAACATGCAATTCCAGAATTTGGGCTTTTTGTTGTTTTGTTTTTTTAATCCGGCACTGGCGTCACTACCGATACTACACATGGCGCAAGTGCTTTACAGGGTATTAGGCTCGACTTATGTTGGGCTGCCTGCCTGGTTGCGAGGCGGCGCTTTATTTAGCCGGAGAGTACAAGCCAGGGGCACACCAGCTGATAGAGTGATAGTGTTGCCGTTCAGCCGGTCCAAGCCAGCGTAGTTACGAGACAGACAAGTGAGTGAGAAGGATAGGGATAGGGTGTGCTTATTAAAACAAAAACAGGGCTAAAGGACATAAATTTGAGATCCTGACCAGCCCTTAGGTCAGATCAGAGCCACGGGCGTGACTTTTGAATGGGAGAATGGCCATGAAAAAGTGATGAGAGCCAGGTTTTGTGGTTTGGTTGTTAAAAAATAAATGAGTCCCCTGGGTATTGGACAGGCTGTAGGACAAGACGCATTAAAATGCAATGAGCCGTGGTGCTGTATTCGTGACACATCCTTAAACAAGGCAGAATAAAACGTCAAAACTTAAGGGAAAATAATTGCTTCAGAAACTCTAAGTGTTCTGAACAAAGAACAAAGAGTCTGTCTGGTGCATTAACATGCTCTCAGAGCACACTCCTTTATGAAAGTCAGGTGTACGGTGGAAAAAAAATTGATGTCGAACAGAGAAGTACAGATCCATCATGATCTGAGTGAACATGACATTCGTGGACATTAGGTCCACATTCCCAGTGAATATTTTTAGAGCACATGATTGCACCATAGTATTGGACACTTTGGACAGAAGATGTTACTCAGTAAATCCTTCATGAATATTTCAGCGACCTGAAATGGAGAGGCGTTGACTGCATCGCCAAATGAAAAAAAAGGGAAATGAAAGAAGAGAGAGAGTAGTGAGAGAAAACATGACTACCCCATTACTGACCTGACTCTGTTGCTTAGCAACTCCAGTTGCTAGAGAATATGGCAGAGATGCTGATGATCCTAGAGGGGATGCGAGTCGTGAGTCGGGGGGGGGGGGGGGGGGGGGGGGGGGGGGCAGGTGAGATCGGGGGAACAGAAGCCGCACTGAGCTTTTTTTAGTAACACAAGGACGCCTTGGGACTTCTGTTTGAGGATAATTATAGTAAAGATGCCACCTTTGAAATCACTGGCTTTTGCAGTACCACAAAGTGCAGCAATAATAAAAAAGGATAACAGTATACAGTAGGTATATCATTTAACACACAAAACCACTGACCTGCTGCTCATGTGCTGCATTAATTTGTACCAATTACCATGAAATGTTCTCGTTCTTCTGTTTGTTCTTGTTTAATTATTTGTGATTTGAGGGCTTGAAGACAAAATGCAAACCAATCTTGTGATACTGGGACAAATTACACTACAACTGCAATTCATTTTTCTAAGATATCACACTTACAGATTCCATTTTTACTCTGATTGCATGTTACGATTATTTTTAAAACAACCGTAAAATAATGAACAGACGCACATCTCCCCTTTGGACGTAATGGTACACCAAGGACAGTTCTTTTACTTTTGCTACACACTGAAGACATTTGGGTGTGAGATCAAGGTATCTTTTTATTTATTGCCCAGGGGTGTCAGTCCTGAATCTCTACTCTTGTTTTAAGCCCTTCATATAAGACTTATGAAGACTGCATTTGTTGTTTAAAAGGATAAACCAACGACCAGTGAATTCACAACTAGACATTGAACAGGTTGACCAAGGATGAGGCAATTTGATGACAGAAACTTTGTGAAAGCCAAAAATGTGATAATGAAAAAAAAAAAAAAACAGTCAGTGTATCCTAATCCAACATTTGAAGAAGACTTGAAAAAGAGCATGAGAGCACAGAAGCTCTACCAGGAGATACCCCAGTATTAAGGATTAAGAGGTTTCACAAAATTTACTTCTACCAAGTGATGGAGCCCAAAGTGTGGACAAAGAAAAGTATCTGCTCATGATCCAAAATACACAAGCATATGTGTGAAGCATGTTGGAGGTAGGGTCATGGCTTAGGCTTGCGAATGTTCTCTCAGTAATCATTATTGATCAATGGAGCTCAGAAAAAAAGTCTAAAAAAAAAAGCATTCTACCTGCCGATTTTACCAAAGAAAAGTATCCAGTCTAATCGGGAGGTTCTTTATCATGCAGCAAGACAACAACCCAAAACACATTGTCACCAGAACAAGGGACATTATCAGGCAGGAAAAAACCAGGAAGGATTCTTACTGGCCAAGTCAATCAGCAGATGGAGGGCAGATTTGAGATGGATGGGCTACAACAGCAGGAAACCACATTGAGTACCACTTCTGTTGGCCAAAAACAGGAATCTGGGGGTATCGTGGGCACAGACTCATTGCAACTGAAGAGTGTGATACGTTATTTCCAACATATTACCCTTATCCTTAGTTTTCTTGGTTTAATATTATCTTTAGTTACATGTTTTTCCAAAACTGACTAAAATTAAATGGTGTTTTTTTTACCCTTAATACTTCAAATTATATAACAGATAGAGTGATCTGATTGTGCAAGAGATATTCCATGAGTGACGATAATAGAGGCTAACAGCACTGGCATAACAACAAAAGTGCTATAACAATCATTAATTACACTAACTGGTCTCCAGCATTGGTGAGAATAGGTTGTTATTGTCCACAGTACTAGAAATAGGAGAGAGCAGCTGCCTGCCAAAACCCACAATCCAAACCAGTGATGGAAGCACTTTAAGCAAGAAAACAACATCATGTTAACCAACACTCTGTCTCCTTATTAATTGATTAAAAAGAAGTTGTTCTTCCGCCTGTGTTGTTCTGTTCACAGCTACCATGAGCTATAAGTTTCTCAAGTCCACCATCTCTGTGGTTTATTCTCCTCAACTGTTGACTACATAGAACCGGTAAGAATTTAAACCTACTTTCACTTCTGTTAATTACATTAGCTGCTAGGCACTAACTGTCGGTTGACAGCTCTATGTTAATTCCTCAAAATAACTGGATAAATAAAGAAGCAAATCATAATCTGTTGTGATCTGTGATACCCTCAGTACCTCGTGCCTACGACCACATCACAGCCGATAACAACAGCACAACCTGGGACATGGTATTACTTAATCATTCTAATACTACAAATTATGTGGCTCCTACATTACGTACATTTAAAAAAAAAAAGCTGCCAGTAAATAAATAAATATTTATAAACTTATTATTCATGTAGAATGTTGACTGGGATGTCTATAAAATCTTTATCATGAATTCCTTGGCATGACATTTTTTGACACTTCCAGTAGCCTAAGGAAAAATCTGAAAAGCTGTTCTATTTTTAATATTAACTGTTAATATCATGATGATTATGATTGTTCTATACATGTACAGTCATATACATAGCACATCATTGTCTCCTACAGTATAGCACGTAATAGCATGTAATAGCATGTAATTATACTATACAACTACAGATAAAGAACATTGAATATTCTGCCTAATCTAATTTTAGAAAATAATTACTAATCCCAGGCTGGTCGGACCCATCTAAAACCAAAGTGTCTCACTGTGTCACATTTAAGAACAGTTGTGTGTGGGCGCCTTGATATCTCAGTGCCTTCCTTATTGCCAGCAGGTGCAAATGCCCAACTGCTTTTGTTTCTGTAAAGCCTTTCTGTGCTGTTTTTCTCCATCCAAAGCTCCTCCTCCTTCTCACTCCTCGTAGAATCTTTGCTATATTGAGCATGGCTATGTACAATACATCAAGTTATATTTAGCTCAAATTGAAAAAAGATGGAGAAGCCCCAGATCAGTTGCTGACAGAAGGTCATCCTAGGAGGAGCTCAAGGACCTGCCGGAGAGCCATGTAAAGATTGGTTGGGTTTCATCAGAGTAAAGCAGGATTGGCGAAAGAGGCTGGTTGAGTAGGAGGGATGCCGGTTTTTTGCCTGGCTTGGGTAGCAACAGCGTCGGTGACGTAGAGAATTGATCAGTCTTCCTGTTGCAGGTTTTTTCCCCCTCTCCAGGCGATGCAGCGTGCTAAATATAGACACAGAGAGGGATCCCCCCTCTTTCCCTGGCCCATCCCACACTCTGGTGCAGTGTGCCACAATTAAACTGCTGATCAGCGAAATGTGTTTGAGAGAACCCATCCATACGATGCGCAGAACAAAAAAGCAGGGCTGGTGGAAAAGGATATTGATTAAGCTTTAAATAGACATACTGTTGCTATTTCAGAAGCAGAGAAAAGCACACTGTGCAGTGCATCAGCAGTATAAAGGGACACTAGTAGATAATAAGCCAATACAGAAATAGCAGCACCAAACCATAATGTTGAAACAAATTAATTGAAGATTTATTGGCATCATTTGAGATTATAAGTATGCATATCATACTGTAACACATACATAATACTGTATACAGTGTATTTAAACATATAATTCAAGAATTATGTTCTGCTGAAAATATTTCTTATACTCAATATTACTTATACAACTTATTTAATTCTCAGGGCTGCACACATCTTCTTACATCGTCATCAAATCATACTACTTGCTTTCATCTGAGAGTTCTGCTATAACGTCCTGTGCATTCTGTTGTAATAGACTATTTCTGTGCACCACAACCACCTCCTGGCAGAGGCAACCAGGAAACCTCTACAAATTCGCTGGATCACTAGTTAAATATGCATCGACACATAGAGAGTATTTTTCCATTATGGAACATGCATCACTTGCAGCAGTGGCGTGAAAACCTGAATATCAAATAATTCATTTAATGTAGAAAAAACATGTGATCATCAAGTTTCAAATCGCCACCCAAGGTATGTGAAGTCTACTTTGGTGAACAACGTCGGCACACAGTTTACATCTCTTTTTTGCAGAAGGTGTTACTGTTTGTGTGCGTCTCTTTCCTTCTTTTCTCGAGTACTGTCTCATGATTAGGTACGCCTTTTGGACAGGTTTTTGAAAAATGTAATTAACCACATTTTTTGGAAAGCTGAGTAAAATTTCACTTGCCACACCCAGGCCTGTCTGACAAAGTCAAGCAATGATTCCTTAGTTCGGACTGCCTGGGATTTGACCTGAGTTTGATCTTGATTCTTGGATTCTTACAAAGCATTTCTGAGACTTTCTTTCAGGTTACCAGTCTAAAGTGACTGAATTCTGTCAAATTCTAATCCTATCTGAGTCACTTTCATATTCATTTTATGTGGTCATGAGACTTAAATGACAACATGCAGATCGGAACTCATGTAACTCTTTGCCTCTGCACATGCGTACGGTTCTCGCTGACGTTATCAGCAACAGCAGCGCAGGGATTTCATAGCAGTGCTAACAATAGCTGTTAAAACAGCTAAAGCAAGGAGCCTGGCTTCCTTCCTTCTTCTGGACCGCAACAAATCGTCAACTTACTGCTCGCTGGCCTTCGGAGCAAAACCCTAAGCAGATTTTTAGCTAAAATCACATCAATTGATTGAAATGAATAGGCGGTTGCACAAATATGACATGCATTAACACAGATGAAGTAAGCAAAGACCTATCAATGTGATACGCTTCATAGAACAGATGCGTCCCATGAAAGTCAGATAAAAGTCATTTGTTATTATGAATGTGAACCGTCATGACGTGCAAATGCGATCTGACCAAAAAATCTGAACTAACCAATGTTGTTTGTAATGTGAACGCTGGTGAGTTTGCTCATGTATTTCTCATCATAGACTACATCTTTTCAAAAACAACATGTGATTCAGATGCATTTTGTGTTCTTGTTGTTGTTTTCATCAAGATGGATTTGTTATCATGGCTCTAGCAGGGCGTCTACCGACTTTATTTTTCCTTACAATCCATATTGCCAATAGTTCCACTGTACTATGTAACAAGATCACGCTTCTCAGTTCCTGGAGGTGTCCACGAGCTTATGTTACACAACACCGTGAGCTTCTTTCCAGACGCTTACTGCATAAACTAAACAGATTGAAGCCAGACTGCACTGCATGTTCCAGTCCTTTTCAAAAGGCAACAGATCACACTGTTCTATATTTTTCTTTGAAAAAATCAGGCAATGTGCAAGGCCATGTCATCTTTATAATTCAGAAAGAACGGCTAAAAAAGGAATCAGGTAAAATAAATAATTGAACCTCATGTCTATGTGCACAAAACATCTCATGGTTTTACAATATGCTATAAACATTCACTTATGCTAGAATTGTATATACAGTATATACAGGGGTTGAACAATGAAACTGAAATGGCTGGTTTTAGACCACAATAATTCATTAGTATGGTGTAGGGACTCCTTTTGCATAAATTCGTCTTGGGAATGACGGATACAAGTCCTGCACAGTGGCCAGAGGGATTTTCAGCCATTCTTCTTGCAGAATAGTGTATAGGTCACTACATGATGCTGGTGGAGGAAAACGCTTCCTGACTTGCTCTTCCAAAACACCCCAATGTGGCTCAATAATATTTAGATCTTTTAGTTCAACTTCACTTTCATGTTCATCAAACCACTCTGTCACCAGTCTTGCTGTGTGTATTGGTGCATTATCATCCTGATACACGGCACCGCCTTCAGGATACAATGTTTGAATCACTGGGTGCACATGGCCCTCCAGAATGGTTCTGTAGCCCTTGGAAGTGACGCACCCATCTAGCACAAGTATTGGGCCTAGGGAATATTGCAGCCCAAACCATCACTGATCCACCCCATGCTTCACTCTGGGTATGCAACAGTCTGGGTGGTACGCTTCTTTGGGACTTCTCCACACTGTAACTGTCCTGGATGTGGGAAAGACAGTGAAGGTGGACTCATCAGAGAACAATGCATGTTTCACATTGTTCACAACCCAAGATTTTCGCTGCTGGCAACATTGAAACCGACATTTGGCATTGGCACGAGTGACCAAAGATTTGTCTATAGCAGCCCGGCCGTGTACATTGACCCTGTGGAGCTCCCGATGAACTGTTTTGGTGAAAACAGGAGAGTTGAGGTGCACATTTAATTCTGTAGTTGAGCAGCTGTGGTTTTATGTGTTTTGGATACAATACAGGTTAGCACCCTGACATCCCTTTCAGACAGCTTCCTCCTGCGTCCACTGTTACTCCTGTTGGATGTTGTTCATCCTTCTTGGTGGTATGCTGACATTACCCTGGATACCGTGGCTCTTGGTACATCAAAAGGACTTGCTGTCTTGGTCACAGATGCGCCAGCGAGACGCGCACTAACAATTTGTCCTCTTTTGAACTCTGACATGTCACCCATAATGTTGTGTGCATTGCAATATTTTAAGCAAAGCTGTGCTATTACTCTGCTAATCAAACCTTCACACTCTGCTCTTACTGGTGGAATGTGCGATCAATGAAGATTGGCCACCAGGCTGGTCGAATTTAGCCATGAAACCTCCAATACTAAATTGGCCAGTGTTTCAGTTTCATTGTCCATCCCCTATATACCGTATATATAAAATGTGCATACAGTACATACTGTATATAAATACAATGTATATACAGTATGTACTGTATGTACATTTTTGACTTGATTATATAACCATGCGATTTATGTGTCTACGTGACTAATAACTTAAAAACAACTCCAAGACAACTTGTATCCAACCTCATGCTGTTTTTAGACCCACTTGAACAGCACCTGTGTTTATCCACTGCATGTAGCATGCACACACACACACACACACATACACAAACTTAGAGGATATGCTTGGTTTCACTTACACAGCAGATCTGAGCTCGATGACTCAGTTTAGGGTCTTTCCCCATTCCTCTGCCTCTGCCTGATAACTCACACCGAGCATGACACACTTTCAGCATCGATTTTAGCCGTCCACTCATATCGATGCCCAAATCATCACCAAATTTGCATGTTTAAAGGAACAGTCTGTTTTTTTTTTTAACCTTTATCTTTTAGATCTGGAATGGAATATGAACACAAGACACAAAACGGAAAAACTGTTTAATCCAGACTCGGCAGGCAGATCAGAATACATGTGACTTTTTGGCTCTGCACACGAGTAGGCCGCTTGCTGATGTCATCAGGCAGCACTAGCAGCACAGGCATTTCATAGCAGCGCTAACAACATCTGCAAAAACAGCTAAAGATAGGCGCCAGGCTTTCTTTCTTCTTCTGGACCTCAAAAAATATACCGACTAACTGCTCGCTATCCATAAGAGAAAAACTCCAAGCTTTTTTTTTTTTGCCAAAATAGCTTCCATTGTTTGAAATGAATGAGCGCTCGCACAAACTCCAAAACACGCCCACCTGCCTCCCCAAAAGACACAATGTTTTATGAAAGCACTCATACACGTTTTCTGTGAAAATTCATCAACAAAGAAACAACGTTAATAAGATTTCTATAATAAATAAATAGGAAATGTGATGCCATTTTCTTGGGAAAATAATGATTTCCAAAAAAATACTGTTGCAAAGCTGATCACACCAATTCATGACTGTTTCGCTCTAAAAGCATGTGCTATTGTGTGTGTTTTCATTCATTCACCTTCAGGGTCATAAGGGGGACTTGGAACCTATCCCAGGGAACTCTTGGACAGGGTGCCAATTCATCAAAGGGCACACAGGTACATCCATTCACACTCTCACTCACACACTACAGGAAATTTTTGGAGACACCAATTGACCTAATCTGCATGTCTTTGGACTGTGGGAGGAAACCGGAGAACACGGTGGAAACCCACCAACCACGGGAAAAATGGGGAAAACACGGGGAAAGCTCCATGCACACATACAGTAAATCCCGTCTTCCATATATGGACTGACTAAGACACGCCCACTCCGAGCAAGTATCCATATATCAACTTTTTTTTTGTTATCGGAAACTTGGATAAAACTTTTAGACTAATTTCTGCTTTGGCTATATAATCACATAATGAACAAATTAATGGGGTTCAATCAAATAAATTCAATCTTCCTGTTGTTAGAAGTAAATAGGTATTCTGGCTTTTTTTTTTTTCCCAGGTCACTTTTCAGACACAATATGCATAGATCTGTATTGTTTTCTTCCTCCATCACTCACTTTTTGCTTCACCGTTACCCCTCTCTTCAGCCATCAACCCCCCTCTGTGTCTCAGACACTTTCATGTGTTACTATTCTGAGACCGTTTAACTCTGTATGCTATATTTGTGCTCCGGTGTTCCCAGACATGAGACCTGTGACGTAGCTTCATGATGCCATTTTGCTGTCACGATGTGTGTTCCTGGTTCAGACCGGCTGAGACAAGAAGTGCTTTATCCTCACAACACGCCTCTCCTAGAGGAAAAAGAAACTCGTCTGAGCCGCTGTGTTCTGCTCTGTTCTGAATTGATTGCTGAACTATTGGTTGTGTAAGCTGAAGAAGAGAGAGATAGAGAAATGGGGGGAAGGGGGTCAGTGTGGATCACAGTGGGCCTGTGGTGAGCCTCTACAGGGCCTGAGCTCCAGTTGCACCTGTGATAACATGACACAGAGTAATCTGCACAGCCTAAATCAGACGTCATGTAGCGCGTTTAGTTTAGAGGTAAACATCTTTTTACATACCCAGTATATTTAAGTTACAGGTTTGCCTATAACAACTGCATGCAGTTTCTTCCCTGCATTTCGACTTTCTACTTGGCTCAAGATTAATTTTGTGATTGACAGTGCAGAGAGATTTACAACCTGTCGCTATGTGAAAAAAGTCAATATTTTACCTCAAAATTCAGCTCAAACTTTTCACAGGAAAATATCGAAACTGTCTTAACAAGAATATTAAATATGAGCAATTTTATTTGATATTCTTCATCAACAGACTCTTACGCTACAGATATTATACTATAAAGTCGATAAATATTGTTTATTTTAACTCGCTCCTAAAACACCAAACATTGCATACATCTGCCAAGCAGAAAGCCACGTTTACACCAATGCATTTTATTCTTATCTAACATAAGTACCCATCATTGACAGAAAATTAGTTTATAGAAATAGTTAAAAGTTTAAACCTGAAAATAAGCTGATCAGCTTTAATGTTTAAATGTTTCAGCTTTAAACGAATCTCTACAATTCACTTATACCCCTTCAGCACTGTTATTTCAGCATGAAAATATGAACTAATCCAAGTAAGCAATAAGCATTTTTATTTCATATCTATTGAAATATAGTGTTTACATCAAGCACGTAGTTTATTAGGAGCTTATGTTAAAGACTATTAAATATGCCACATAACTATTCATAACATCGCTTTTACTCAACAGCTTGAGTTTACTTATGATGCAGGTTAAACTTCAGGCAGGTATCTAAGTACTGCAAAAGTATTATCAAAATTCTGTCCAGTCAGTTCTTTGCATGATGCTATGACAAAATCTGTCTGGACATACAGACATACAGACACACAGACAGAACAATTTCTACGACTGATTTCAGGTCCTCTGATGTATGAAACATAAAGATATCATTGAAAGAGCGAGTTCTTACCAAAGTACAGACGAAACCTTTCATTCATTTATATACGTAGATACGCTGCCCGGCCAAAAAAAGTCATCATTTCAGAAAAGTCACTTAATCAATTAGTCAAGTTGCATGGGAAAAAATCACCAGTAAAAATATATAGCTAGGTTTAACAGTGAAGTAAGAGCATTTCCGTACATACACAATGTGATGTGAACTCACAGGATTGGGACAGCTGTGTGGCCATAAGAAAACCATTTGTTAGTGAGACTCATCAGAGCATAAAGACTGCGCGGTCTGATGAGTTCTGATTGACCCGATTCTATTAGGGCATTAGGACTAACCCCCCCCCCCAAAAAAAAAAAACCTCTTCCCAGTTGTGTTAGACTAATCGCACTTAGTTATTTACCTAGTTAACCCAGTGTAAGTATCTATCCAGTAATGTAAACTTTAAAGCACTTTTTGTAAGTCGCTCTGGATAAGAGCATCTGCCAAATGCCTAAATGTAAATGTAAATGTATTAGGGCAAAAAGGGAAGTGCAATGAATTGACGCACCCATCATGTATAGTGCCCACTGTACAAGCCTCTGGTGGAAGTGTTATGATCTGTGGTTGCTTCGGTTGGTCAGGTCTAAGCTCAGAAACGCTATGTGGTAATAAATGGAAGTCAGCTGATGACCTGAATGTAATGAACGTCCCCGTTTATCTCATATATGGAGTTTTTCTTTCCTGATTTAACAGGCATATTTCAGGACTCTGATTGTGAAAGAGTGGTTCTGGGAGCAAGAGGAATCATTAATCATTTTCATGCTGGCCACCACATTGTGTGCTGCAATCAAAGCCAAAGGTTACTGAATAGGATCTCAGAGCCTGTGATTTTTTGTTTTAGCTAGTGTATTTTGCAATATATTGTTTAGAACTTTGTGCTGGTTGGTGCTGCTCTGTCCTTAACTGTGCTCATTCCGTCACATCTAACCAGGTATTAAGTCGCATTTTGGGTGATGCATATTTTCAGATGTGTGTTTTGATTCCATTTTGATGACAAGTTTATTATTGTATCATATCCGGTTGCTGAGATATGAGTTTGTTTACAAGGAGAGCCTGGAAAAATACTATTTACTACAATATTTAAATGAGGATTCTGTGATGCAGTAAGGAAGAGGGACTCCTCAGCCTCATCGTGACAACAGGATTTCACTGCTAGCCATAGAAATAAATTCACCAGCAGTGTGGCTTCACAGCAAAAAAATGCATGTTTTAGTATCACAGCTGGAGTAAGCAGCTCGGATAGTGTTCATTAAAGTGCTTTAAAACAATGTTTAGGATTAAAACTTTCTCAATTCTTTTAAAGGAACGGGAGGATAAGGTAGCTATCGAACAATATTTGCAGAAATTCAAGATTAGAAATATTTGGCCATAACATAATACTACTCAGGTAATACTAATCAGGTATAATGCGATTCAATACGTGACTTGATATCACGGGTCACAAATAGTCAATGCAGCTGAACATCACAAGTTTAGAGCAGATTTTAGATAGACATATCGCTCATATCGACTCATTCAAAGGGACCTCAGATTAGAAACTTGTGTATAATCATTGAGATGATGAAATTTTCTGTTATGAGATATTTATATAATATTTTGAAAGATGAATCCAGTCCCAGCATGCTTTTTTAACTAAATGTATGCTTTTCTTTTAAAAGAGAAAGTAACATTTTTCAATCTTACATATTTCGAGAGAGAGCAGCTAGTGAAGGAAAGACTTTGCAGGAGCAAATTTGTTTCGTAGTTGCTTAACAATATTGATAGAATAACTATAAATGGATAAAAAGTTTTTAAAAAATGTTATCTAAAGAATAAAAAAAATAATTACTGGGAAACTGATGATTGAGGGAGAAAATAAAACAATTCAGGATGCTCTGTTTGGTTTTATTACTTACTTATTTTCAAGATTTTTTCAATATTCTAACTGAATATCCTTTTCAAAAGTTACCTCCAACAGATAAACAGACAGTAGAATTTTTTCTACACAATAAAAAAAAAATCTTCGGCTTGATTTAAAAGCAAAACCACAAGCACACCCACTTTCTATTCCAATTACAGACTGCTTATTTTCCAGCACTTGGCAAATTCCTGGCTACGCGTAATCTATTATTAGCCCGTTAGCCTACAGTTCTGCATTACCGTTACTGTTAATTCATATTGCTAGCACGACGAGAAAAACACAAAGGTGTCAGCCTGAATGCTTAGAAACGTTTACACCTATTCCTAGAAGCGCTTGCTTATTCAGTCTTTCTGTTAAGTGAGTATGCTAAACGCTTACAGGACAGGAATGGAAACATTGCGGCGTTCTTTATTAGTAATGGAGGTGTGAAATGCTCGGGGTGTGGATCCAGGAAATCTCTCTCTCACGGCACCATGCAACTGAAAGGTGTTAAAGTGGTGCAAGTGAGCCTTACAGTAGTGAGGTGTGTTAAAGTGATCAAATGTACAAGATTTAATTAGCCCCCTGCTCAGGTGAGACATCCTGGTTATCTTTCTGGATTCTCCTTTAATTCTGCACTGGATACCTTTTTTTATAGAAATAACTGTAGAGTGGGATCCAGAAGTATTGGCACCCTTCACCAAAAAAAGCAGGGTTTTTTTGTTTTGTGTGTATGCGTGTGTGCCCTGCAATGGATTACCTCATGCCCTAAGTCTCCTGGGATAGGCTCTAGGTTCCCCCGCGACCCAGCATACAGGATTAAGCAGTATAGACAATGAGTGAGTGAGTGAGTGATTATTCCCATTCAATAACTGATATTTTACATTAAAACAGTGGCAAACTTAAAAAAACACTCTTTTTTATATAAAAAAATTCAGCGCGGTTACAATAAATATTTGAGGTACATGCCCTAGTGGGAATAACAGAACTGAGTCTTTTGCTCAACAAGGCGGGAGATACTTATAAAACGTTATTTTACAGAAATCCATAAAAATAAATCTAAATTAATATTAAATAATTAAAGATAAATATTAAAATATATATTCTTTTCTAATGTAGGACATATATATTTTACACAATTCCTTTTTCGAAATCAAGGGGGCCAATATTTCTGGACCTAATAATGTGTTTGGTTGATTATTTTTATTTAACAGCACATGCTGAAGGGTTTTATTCCCATTATAAAGAAGGAAGGATGTATTGTATATTTTATACAATTACATTTAAAGTTAATGTTGTACAATGTCCAAAACAAGTTTCTGTTATTACTATGGACAATCGTTCCTTCACAAAGCTCAGAGCTTAGTGTACATGATACGGATGGATGGTTATACTGTACTTATATAGCTGACACTTCATATCAGGAACGAGCCATAAAGGTTATGCTGACTCCATAAAACACTGACGAGGTGAGCACAGTACATTTCTCCTACAGCCCTCTGTTCTGTTTAGCTCTGCATTCTTTACTCGTGCTGACCAAAATTTGGTTGTCTCGGGTTATTTTTAGCCTGGGGCGATACTGACAGTGCAAATGTTTATTACTGCATTCATGCAATTATGAGAAAATAACTTAGAGCTGAGAAAATACAGTGGGGATGATGCAGGGTGGCTCCCTGGCTCATTAGGGAAGGTGTAATATATGATATATGTATATTTGGGAATGTACACTTGATACAATAAAAATAAGCTGTAGAGAATTAAGAAACTGTGTTTTTCCAACTACATTTACGAGGGGCATTCAGGTCAAACCGGGACTTTTAATTGTGCAGAATAACAGAACACAATAACTGATATTTTACATTCAAATAATGACAAACTTAAAAAAACACTCTTTTTTTAAATAAAAAAATTCAGTGTGGTTACAATAAATAATGAATGAGAGTATAAACTCCCTTTATTTATTTATATAATCCTTTGCTACACTAATGCTCTTATCCCAGAGCACCACTAGTGCTTGCATGCCATCAAAGTAGAAAGTTTTTTCACTAATATGCTGATCCTGTAAGAGTCCACGTTCCACAAAATAATATTCAACTAAATTTTAATAAATAGTGAAAACAGGTCACTCTACATCTGCTTTTTATCCTTTACAATAATACTCATGTAAAGTACACTGCCTGGCCAAAAAAAAAAAAATGCTCGCACATACTATTATTTCATTCACCCACCTGTAGCTTTGATTACAGGCCACATTGTGGTGTCTGATGTATGTGTGAAAATGATTTCTCATACTCCCAGAACTGCTCTTTCACAATCAGAGTCCTGAAATAATAATGAAAATAATAAAACCCCCACAGTTCTGATAAACTGGTACATTTCAGTACATTCAGGTCATCAGCTGACTTCATTTTATAGCCATATAACATTGCTGAGCCTAGACCTGAGCAACTAGCACTGCCTTCATGCATGATGGGTGCATCGCTTCATGCGCTTCCCATCGTACCCTGACGCACTCATCGCTCTCCCGAATACGTTCAATCTGAAATCGCCGAATCACACAACCTTTTTCCATTGCTCTAATGTCCAGTCTAGCAAACTGAAGCCTTTTTTTTTCTTTTTTTTCTCTTTTTTTTAATTAACTTTCTTTATTAGACGTTATTTCACAGGTAACATAATATTTCAATACAACAGACATAACTTCCATTTTGCTTTTTGTTTACCCCGTTATATCCCTCTTCCAATCCCGTGTTCACACATCCCACAGTTCTGAGCAGACAGACAATCTAATTAACAACGAAAGTGTAAAACAAAACAAACAAACAAACAAAAAAAAGGGGGGGGGGGGGTTGCGCAGTCAGCACAGTCAGGAAGAGATGTCAAAGAATCAAAATGTTTTAAGAGAGGCCTCCAAGTCCTTTCAAACAAATTTAATGAGCCATTAAGGGAAAGCCTAAGCTTCTCAAGTTTAATGGACATAAACATTTCTTTCACCCATCTATTATGAGTTGGAGGTTGAGATTGATTCCACTTAAGGAGTACCAATCGCCTGGCCAAAATGGTGGTAAAGGCAAGAACAGATTGCAGAATTTTGGAGGTACATGGTTGTAGGGCGGTGCCGAACATAGCTAAAAGTGGGTCGGGGGGATAACTGTGTTGTATGCCTTACTAACAGTTTTAAAGATTTCAGTCCAAAATGTGGCTAGTCTGGGGCAGAACCAAAACATGTGAGAATGGTTGGCTGGAGACTGTTTGCATCTGTTACACGAGTCAGTCACATTAGGAAAAATCCGTGCTAGCCTCGAATTCGTATAGTGAACTTTATTTACGACTTTACATTGTAGGAGACTGTGCCTCACACAGATTGAGGAAGAATGAACCAGTTGTAAGACGTGTTGCCAATATTCATCAGGCAGCGAGATTCCAAGCTCTTGCTCCCAAGAACTTTTGAGAATGAGTGTTGATCAGTCGATGAATTAATACGGCTGTAGATGTTGGAGATTAATCGCTTTTGTTAAGGGTCAAGAGCTAATAATGAATCAACCAAGGTTTCTGGAGGTCGACTAGGGAATTTGGGGTTCTGATTCCGAATGAAGTGTCTTATTTGAAAAAAACGAAATAGGTGGGATTTAGGCAACTTAAATTTTCTCGAAAGTTCCTCAAAAGACATGAAAGAACCTTGGCTATAAAGGTCTTTAATTTTCATTAGCCCTTTGTCGGACCAAGTGCGAAAAGTCAAGTCAGTGCAAGAGGGTAAGAATAGGAAATTGTTTACAATGGGGGAGAGGTCTGAGGCCCTATGAAGACCCAGGCTTTTCCTAGTTTGAGTCCAGATTCTAAGAGTGTTAGACACCACAGGGTTTGAAGTAAAGTTGGAGAGGGCCAACGGGAGTTGGGCGCAAACCAGGGAGGAAAGAGAAAACTTAGAGGATGCAAGGTCCATGTCCACCCATACTGGGCGCCCCTCTGTTGTATTGGTGACCCAGTATAAAAGTTTTTGAGCGTTACAAGACCAGTAATAGTGTAAAAAATTAGGCAGTGCCAAGCCACCGCGATCTTTTGGGAGCTGTAGAACTGATTTTCTAATGTGCGGATTTTTATTACTCCAAAGGAAAGAACTTATTAATTGATAGAGCAACTTAAAGAAGGACTTTTTATAAGGACAGGGATATGTGAAAAAAAGATATAGGAACTTGGGTAAGACCACCATTTTGACCAAATTAACACGACTCACCAGAGATAGTGGAAGACCAGACTATCTTTCAAAGTCTAGTTTACACCTCTCCAAAAGAGGGGTAAAGTTTTTGGAGAAAAGAAGATTAGTTGGGTTTGTAATAATCACTCCCAAGTACCTAAATCTATCCACAGTATATTTGAAAGTGAAAAAAGATGGAGGGATGTCTTTGGCCAATGAGTTGATAGGAAGGACTTCACTCTTATGGAGGTTAAGTTTATAGCCTGAGTATGACCCAAATTTCTCAAGGATACTTAGAACTACAGGGAGAGAGGCTTCTTGATTGGACATATACAGAAGGAGATCGTCAGCATAGATTGATAGTTTATGAACTCTCCCAGCTCTGACAATACCTTCAAATCTCTCCTCTTGTCGCAGCCAGATGGCTAGGGGTTCGATAGCTAAGGCAAATAAAAGGGGGGAAAGGGGGCAGCCCTGTCTAGTTCCACGGTAAAGGGGGAATGGGGCAGACTGTAGTCCATTAGTGTGAACTGAGGGAACTGGACAGGTGTAAAGCAGCTTAATCCAGGATACAAATTCCGGACTAAAACCAAATTTCCGCAGGACAAAAAAAGAAAGCTCCACTCAACCCTGTCAAAGGCCTTCTCCGCATCCAGAGAAACCACCACCACCGGAGTGCGTGAGCTGGGAGTACTAATGATATTCAGAAGCCGCCTTGTATTATGAAATGAGTGCCTTCCAAGCATGAAGCCTGTTTGATCAGTTGATATCACAGCGGGAAGGACCCGTAGTAGGCGCTGGGCTAGAATCTTGGATAAAATCTTTAGGTCCACATTTAAGAGGGAGATGGGTCTAAAGCTGCTACATGCTAGAGGGTCTCCACCACTCTTAAGCAGGAGAGAAATAGAGGCCTCCAGCAAGGTGGGAGTCAAATGCCAATTCATGAAAGACTCATTAAACATACTCTGAAGAACAGGTGCAATGATGACAGAAAGTAGTTTTTAAAACTCAACCGTGAACCCATCGGGGCCTGGAGTTTTACCATTTTGAAGTGACATTACTGCCTCCTGTACCTCCTCAGTAGAAATTGGATCGCCCAGCTCTCGTGTTTAGGGGGTTATCTCCAGCCCAAACATCTACAGGATACTCTGAGGAATAGAGGTTAGAGTAGAAGGCACTAAATATCTTATTTATTTCAATAGGATCACCAGAAGCCGATTTAATCTTGGGAATCATTCTGGACAATGCTGCAGCACGTGCTTGCTGTGCCAGTAATCTTTC
Organism: Clarias fuscus; assembly: GCA_030347435.1. NCBI lineage: Eukaryota > Metazoa > Chordata > Actinopteri > Siluriformes > Clariidae > Clarias > Clarias fuscus. Next base: position 5,487,888 of record CM059215.1, read on the forward strand.
TGCTTTGTCCCCAGTTTCAAAGAACCGTTGTTTAGCTAGGAATAACTGCTTTTGTGTTTTATTTGTGGAAAGTAAATCAAATTTAGACTGAAGCTGAAGCCGTTCTTTGTAGAGAGCAGGGGTTGGGTCCAAGGCATATAAACCATCAATTCTGAATATTTCTTTGGTGAGCACCTCAGACTCCGCCCTTTCTGCTCTCCCCAAAGTTGAGACATACGATATAATTTGCCCTCGCATAAAAGCTTTAAATGTTTCCCATAGGGTATGTCTGGATATTTCTGGAGCATCATTAGTATCAAAAAACAATAAGGATTGTATATGCAGGAAATCTTTAAAAGAGGTTTGTGCTAGCAAAGAGGAGTTAAGCCTCCACTGTCTGGGGGAAAGGACATGATTAGGAAAGCTAATGTCTACCGATACTGGGGCGTGGTCTGAGATTACAATGCTATGATATTCACACCAATGGACTTCTGATAAGAGATGATTATCTAAAAGAAAAAAATCTATCCGCGAATATGAATGATGGACGTGCGAAAAAAAGGAAAAGGCACTGCCTGAGAGGGACCTGGCCCTCCATGGGTCAAATAAACCTAACCTGGTCTTGTATGCGTCAAGAACCCTAGCTGATTTGGATATCACCTGGGAGGTAGCAGAAGACCTATCCAGGGAGGGGTTTTGAACTAGGTTAAAGTCGCCGCCAACTAGTAAGTAATGGTCTTCAACCCTGGGAAGAGAGGAGAAAAAGCTTGTGAAGAATTTATCATCATCCCATGCACAAACACATGCCATAATCACAGGTTTGCCACACAATCTGCCCGAAATAATTACAAATCGACCATTACGGTCTTCAATAGAATTGGACAACTCAAATGGGACATTTGCCATCTCGCCCTTATTGGGAACTTAGAATGAAATACATATGACCAATCCACGGTCGCCTTATATGGTTAACGTCTGAGGAGCAGAGATGAGTCTTTTAAAAAGAGGAGATCACCCCTAAGCTGTTTTAAATGTGTCATTACCTTATTACGTTTAGTGGGATGGTTGACACCCTTTAGATTCCAGGAAATGAAACACTCCTACTCCGAGTCATCGTTTAGTAAAGAAACAAGGAGTAGCACCTCTTCCAAGATTGATGTTGCTTCCGAGCAGACAAAAAGGGGAAAAAACAAAACCACACACACACAAAAAAAAGGGGGTATATATATATATATATATATATATGAACACATCCCTCCCCCCACCCCCCACACAGAATCCTACCATGGTAACGTTTTCTGCTTCCATAACCTTCTCTTGTTCTAGAGGTCGTTCCGGTGCATAACATATAAGAATTTACACCGCTTCCATAAGGAGCAACATGAAATTACAGTGTGTCAACTTCAACCTTAAACATTAACTAAGGTAAGCAGGGAATCAGTTCGTCACCCTATTTGACTCCTCTAAGGAAATTAAGCATCACAGATGAAAATCAATTAAAAAAGTAAATAATTAAATAAAACAATAAAAATGAGAAAGAAAAAGAAAAAACACAAGAAGTCAAACAAGATGACCAAAAAGGCAACATTAAATCCAGGATAACTTAAAGATACGCCCTGGGCACCTTCTTCACACTAGGGGTTCAGTGCTTAATCCGCTCCCATAGAAAAGCAATTAACCAGCAACAGGTTGCCGCGACATGAGCAAATGGGTTCATCCAAACAAGTGTTAAATTTTTTTTTTTTAAAAACCTCTGTGTGAACAGTGGTGAGAAACCTGTTCTTTATCCTTCACTCACTCATTATAAAAAGCATGCACATCCTCTGGAGTCTCAAAAGTGAGTGTTTCACCCTCGAACGAAACTTGCAGGCGAGCAGGGAAAAGAAGCCTAAACTTCACTCCTTTCTGATAGAGGGCTTGCTTAACTTCGTTAAATGCAGCTCGTTTCTTTGCAGTAGCGGTGCTGACATCCGGGTACACCCGTATTGTTGTTTCCCCGCATTTCAGTTCGTTTTGCCTAGCCCAACGCAACACCATCTCCCTCTCCCGAAAACGGTGAAAACATACCACAAAAGGCCTGGGCCTTTTCCATGCTCGATACCCGTTCAAAGTTATCCCCCACCCGGGTTTCTGTAGCAGCGAGGCGGCCATTAAAGTTATTCACCGTCTCGCAGAGAGCATCCACCGATGTCTGTATTGGCTGGATGAGCTCCTGAATCAAAGCCAACATGTCGGTTCGAAGCGAGGCTCGTTGTTAAGCCTTTTTTTTCTGATTAGTCTCACTAACAAGTTGTTTCCTTATGGTCACGCAGCTGTTCAGTCCCAATCCTGTGAGTTCTCATCACATTGTGTGCATATGTAAATGCTCTTACCTTCACTATCAAACATAACTCTGATTTCTACCGCCCTTTTTCGTACCACCCAAATTCATCAAGTGAACGAAAATGAAAATGGAACGAAAATGGGCTCTGAAACGAGACTGAACATTACCACTGCCTTTCAATTAACTTCAACAACGTTCTCTTAAGAACGAAATTATGAAGTGGCACAAACTGGACAGCACGTCCAGGACGGCACTCGTGGATGTTCTCACTGTGGGCGTCACTTATTTAAATACAAAGCTAGAGTGTGCTGTCTGCAATGAAACCATCTGAAAAGGTGTGAGAGGACGTGGGCAGGATGAATATTAATCGCATACAAACACAGATGTCCTCAAATTTACACTCAGTATTAAAGGACAGAAACTGCACTATCATAATATCTTGCTAGGTGTTAGGAGGCTTTATTTATTGGGAATAATACAATGTTGCAAGATTGTCTGTTTTGATACATTTTGTTACATTAAGCTGTTTTTTTTTTTTTTTTTTAAGAAATCATAAATGATCAGTGGTGGCACGGTGTGTGTGGGGTTTCCTCCGGGTACTCGGGTTTCCTCCCACAGTGAGGATTTCCAAATTGCCAGTAGTTTGTGAGCAAGTGTGTGTGTGTGTGTGTGTGTGTGTGAGCTTGTGCCCTGTGATGGAGTCCCCTGGGATAGGCTCCAGGTCTCCCGTGACCCTGTACAGGATAAGCAGTATAGGGAATGAGTGAGTGAGAGAAAAAATCTATTAAATAGTCAGCAGTATTTTGTATAAATTCGTGACACAGGAATTAAATTGTTAATTTCAAATTTGATGTTGTAACGTGACAAAACACATAAATATTTAATGGAAGTTAATACCATATGTTACCTGGTTAGAAATTGGTTATAAGCCTACAGCTCCACCTACTGGATAGAAGACAACCTGGTACGGTCATAAGACCCAACTTTATCAGACTAAGCAAAGCACAACTACAAATTATAATTACATTTTCTAAATAATATTTGTAGCCCAGTATTGATGGGAAAATAATCACTTATATAAAGCAACGAAACAATGAAATAAACATTATTGTGTTGCGTAACACTTACAGCTCTGTGTTTAATTATTATTCTATTATAAATCTAAACAAACTTGTACATGGTACTCGGATTTGACACCAGTAAGTTGCGCTCGTGTCACGGCAGAGCAGCACGTGTCGCTATTCTCACATGTGCTGAAAGCTTGGATACAATGTTGAAGCTGACGATGCCAAATCATCTGTCACACCCACACACACATACTCACAGGCTCTTCAGAAATGACGGTCAATCAGAGAGCAGCAGAAATGGAAATGAAATAACAAACCCAGTGACACTGCGGAGAGTGGGAGAGACAGAGAGGAAGGAGAGAGAGAGAGAGAGAGAGAGAGGGAATGTTATAGCCAGGAAAAGAGAGAGATGGAGAGAGGGAAGGTCAGAGTAGGTAGAGAGAGTTACAAAAAGAGAAAGAGAGAGATGGAGATAGACAGACAGGGAAAGTAAGAGAGGGATACAGAGAGAGAGAGAGAGCAAGAGAGAGGAAGAAAAGTATAAAGAAAAGATTAAAAGTATACAGACTGAAAGAGGCAGAGAAGGAGGGAGAGCGGAAGATGCTGAGAGAGAATGAGAGAGGGAAACAGGGAAGGTGAAAGAGGGATAGAGAGAGAGAGAATGAGCATGAGAAAGATACAGAGAGAGAGAGAGAGAGAGAGAGAGAGAGAGAGGGTGGCTCACTCACTTGGCCAGTTTCATTTCTATCTGCTGCCTGATCTCCTGACGCTCCTGGTCGCTGCGCACCGGGAAGATGTTTCTGTCCTCCAGCTCCTGTTTGCTGGGCCTGTTACGCAGCTTTACCGCCAGCAGCTCTTTCCTTATCCGCCGTGGTAGTGTCCCTGCAAAACACACACACACACACACAGACCTATGTTAAATAGATATAGAATATCATTGCCCTTCAAATTTGCAAACCTGCTCTTTTTTTAAAACCCATTTTAAACACACAGCATGAAGGCCTGAGACCTTAGGCCTAAGTTACACATGCGCTTAATTGACAGTGATATTACAGATATCCCAGGTCTGAGTGATATGGCGATATGAAATCAAGTTATATTAGATAACATGTATATCATGATCTATTTTATACAAAACTTTATATTCTTAAGGAAAAAAATATGAAACTCAATGGAAGCTTTTGAACTCATCTTAAATTTTATATACTTTTTTTTGTGCTGAAATATTTGTGTATTCATTTCCACTTAAACTATAAGCAATAAATTTAATGTGAAGTCAAACAACTGTCCATAGGAATCAATAAATCAAAAATCCTTTTAAAGATAGATTAGAACTCAGTACATATTCAAGTGTAATTTAAAACCTAATCAGCTGTGACAATAGACTTAATATAACATGCTAAGAAAAAAAAAATCTTATAAAAAAATTTTTAATTTAAGACAATTTAACTAATTTTATTTAGTCTATATAGAATTCAACAGCACTGAGGTACAACTTAAGGTACTTAAATGTCCTCGTTATTTTTTAAGTGCTGGGATATTTTTGCTATATTTTGAAAAACGTGAATTATGATGTATTATTAAACCAGTCAGATATACATAGCTTTCAGGAATGACATCATTGACTGCTCATTTGGGGGAAAATTTTTCACCCAGGAAACCAGTGAAACCAGTGCTGGTGGTAAAGTACATACCCGAGATCACAGATTCATTCCAGCTGTCCTGATCGCTGTAGTACTCATCCAGACCCATGTTCTCTTTATTCTCCTCCGCCTCCTTCTTATTCTCCACCTCTCCTCCTTGCTGCTCGCTCTCTGTGCTGAAGGTGCGAGACACGTGACTATCCGAGCGGCGCTTCGGTGAACAGCGCACCTCTTTACTATTGAAACTGGGTGTAAACAAAACAGATAAACAAAAAAACATACACGTTATATTCATGAATCAATGTCTAGTAGAACTTGCAGGGAGTGTTCGGATAATGCAGTCACCACAACCTGCAACCATGTTTGTCCAAGCACTTTCAGATGGCAGATGGGTGTAGGTCATATACTATGATATTCCGTTGTTTTCAATTACATCAAGGGGAAAAAAAAATCTAGTCTCTATTTAAAAAAAAAACTTTTTTCTATTTAATGTCAAGTATCATGAGAAAGACGCATGCTGTATACATGCGTATACCTGTACAGTATACCAGAAGCAACATTTTTTGGGAAAAGCAATGCTGGAGCCATTTTTTATAAATTCTGGTATTCTGACAAGGTGTATTATATGTACAAATAAAAAAGGATTAAAATTAAAAACCTTAAAATTATGGTATTCAAATATTGATTATATAGTTACTCTTTAACAGAGTTGCCAGTTTGTGTTTCATTACACCTACTGTAATTAGGCTAGTGTGAGGTTGCCAAGATATTGTTTCAAAGCAAATAATAGAATAGGCAAATCATAATCATACATTTTTTCTGAAATTTAGCATAAAACATAATTTATTCCAACCATATACAAGATCCTTGGATTCAATCTTTTTCCAGATTTTTGATAAAATCAGGAAAGTGTATAGTTTCCACTCAAGAAAGTGTACAGTTACAGAAAGTGTACAGTTTTCAGTTCATGTTCTGTTCACTTTCTTTAACCCTCACCTGTCCTGCCGGTGTTTGGTGGCTAGAGCTCGGTGCAGTTCCTCGATGATGCAGGTAGGGGGTAGCAGCGAATGCATGTTGCTCAGGTGTGGTGAGCCTGTAGGGGTGGAGATTCGGCCCCTCAGCGTGTCTTTGGGAAGAGTGAAATTCCTGGGAAGAGTGGCTGGAGCCGGGCGTGTTTGGTGTGTCGGGTGTGAACCTGTGTGATGAGGAAACTTTATATTTATCTCCACATTGCACATTCCTTTCCCTTATATCAGTTGAATCCTCTCCAATTCTCTAATGTCTGGTACTAGTTTAGTGTCTGACATTTTTACCAGATTAACCTTTAAACTCAAAACACTAAACGATCACATTTACGTTTTTTGTTTTTCTATATATCGTGCTTTGGTACTGACTGTCCAGACTCCCCAGCCTGGGAAGCAGCTTTGCTGGGACTCTGGGAGGAGGCGTCCGCACTTGTCTTAGCGCTGGCTCTGCTTTCAACTCCTCCACATTACGGAAAACCTCGACAAGAGGAATGCTGTTGTTGATGGATAGTTCGGGCATTGAAACCTCATCCTCTTCCTCCTCATCCTCCTCTTCGTCTTCATTGTGGCTGTTCTCTTCTGCAGTCTCAGTGTATTCTGTGGCATCTGGTCCTGTTAACAGAAACGAAAATGGATTTCAGGAATCTGTGATCTTTGTCACCACCTAGTGGGACTGAAGAATGTGTTTACATGTAAACACCTTTTTGCGTACGGAATTTTAATAAGAGATTATTTATATCAAATTTCCCAGTCTTTCCAGACTTTTTACTAAAACTAATATATATATATATATATATATATATATATATATATATATACAGGGTGGGCCATTTATATGGATACACCTTAATAAAATGGGAATGGTTGGTGATATTAACGTCCTGTTTATGGCACATTAGTATATGTGAGGGGGCAAACTTTTCAAGATGGGTGGTGACCATGGTGGGAAGAGGGTCATGTGACACATCAAACTTATTGGGAATTTCACAAGAAAAACAATGGTGTGCTTGGCTTTAACGTAACTTTATTCTGTCATGAGTTATTTACAAGTTTCTCTTTGTTCACAGCCATTGACATGTCGAAGAGTTTAACACATGAGGAGCGGATCGAAATTGTGTTGATATCTGGTGAACGCAGTAACCGGGTCATTGCAGCAGATTTCAATGCAAGACACCCTACGAGATCACCCATCTCCCATGCTACAGTTAGCAAACTGCTTGCTAAGTTTCAGTGTTGGATTTGCCAAAATGTGGACGCATGAAAACTGTCACTAATGAACAAACATCAGTGGCTGTCCTAGCTTCATTCAGCAAGAGCCCACAGCGTAGCACTCGCCGCATGTCACTGGAGAGTGGCATTAGTCGAACATCCCTTCGGCGGATATTAGCTACTCACAAATGGCACCCTTACAAACTCCAGCTACTGCAGCATCTCAATGAGGATGACCCAGATCGGCGCACAAAATTTGCAGAATGGGCAAAACAAAAATTGGAACAGGACCCTCAGTTCACACAGAAGATTTTCTTCAGCGATGAGGCAAACTTTTATGTGAATGGTGAAGTTAACAAACAAAACCACCGCTCTGGTCTGACACTAACCCACACTGGATAGATCCCTCAAAGACTGTTGAAACAAAAAAAAGTGATGGTATGGTGTGGTATATGGGGTAAAAAGATAGTGGGGCCATTCTTCATCAATGGAAACCTCAAGGCCACTGGATATTTGAAATTGCTACATGATGATGTGTTTCCCTCTTTATGCACTGAAGCTGGCACGTTTCCTGAGTTTTTCCAGCAAGATGGTGCACCACCACATTATGGGTGTCAGGTCCGAGCATTCCTAGATGAACAGTTTCCTGAAAAGTGGATTGGTCGTCGTGGGCCAGTTGAATGGCCCCCAAGGTCTCCCAATCTGACCCCCTTAGACTTTTATCTTTGGGGTCATCTGAAGGCAGTTGTCTATGGTGTGAAGATACGAGATGTGCAGCACCTGAAACTACGGATACTGGACGCCTGTGCTGGCATTTCTCCTGCGGTGTTGCTGTCAGTGTGTGAAGAGTGTGAGAAGAGGGTTGCATTGACAGTCCATCACAATGGGCAGCACATTGAACACATTTTATAAGTGGTCAGAAACTTGTAAATAACTCATGAAAGAATAAAGTTACGTTAAAACCAGGCACACCATTGTTTTTCTTGTGAAATGCCCAATAAGTTTGATGTGTCACATGACCCTCTTCCTATTGAAAAAACAAAAGATGGATCCAAGATGGCCAACTTCATAATGGCCACCATGGTCACCACCCATCTTGAAAAGTTTGCCCCCTCACATATACTAATGTGCCACAAACAGGACGTTAATATCACCAACCATTCCCATTTTATTAAGGTGTATCCATATAAATGGCCCACCCTGTATATATATATATATATATATATATATATATATATATATATATATATTTTTTTTTTTTTTTTTTTTTATGAACGTGAACTTATTTTTAATTTTGTTCTTTTTGTTGCCTGGAGGACTAAGATTTTGCCTAAAGTAAACTAACCATTATATAAGACAACATCCATAAAACTTTCCCTTTCAAAGTCCAAGTGGTCCCAAAGAGTGTTTCGCCCTGTCATCTGGACACTGTGAGTTTGATTCCTGGGTGATGCCCCATGAAAAGCAGAGCCAAAGCTTGCTAAGATTCTAGACAACACACACAACACACTCTTGGGGGAGCTTACCAGCATTCGCACTTCAATCATAGCGACTCTAGTCAATCATGGGCATCTGATCTTATGCAGCCGGAGGGGACAGTTAGTGCTTTCCTTCGAGTGTGTTACGCAGTTCTGCAATGCTGATGCGTGAGCAGCAGTTTAAAAATATATGATTGACTTGCGTCACGTGTCTCAGGGGGAACATGCCATATACCGTATATTCGCCCCCAAACACAAGTAGTTGGAGAGTGAACTAACAGAGAGACTGCGTGGCTGTGACTAAATTTGGGAGAAAATCAGGGTGAAAATATTTGAGCTTATTAGTAGCCTTTCCTACACGTATTACTTCATACAAATTCACTCGAAATTTAATCACATAGTGTTCACTGACAATATTAAATAAATACATATCCTTGTTAGACTTAGGGACCTTTAGTTCTTTCCTGCAACAGACCCCAATCTGGTATGATCACAAGATCTTAGGAAAACAGAAGAAGGAAAAAATAGGCACAATTTGGAAGAAACTTTTACGCATGTTTGAAAAACAACAATAGTTCATAGCTTATATGTTTTTTTGTTTTGTTTTTTTTGTGTGTGTTTTTATGGAGCTAGAATAATCCATGTCTTAACTAATGAGTAGTCTAGAATAGGGCTGAAACGATTCCTCGAGTAATTCGACTACAAAAAATGATCGTGGCAAAATCTTCTGCCTTGAAACTTCTTTTAATTAATTTTAAAAGCTTGTTTTATGTTTTTGCGCAATTATTTGTTTGGCGTGACACAGCGCACTTCCGGATGCAAGCCGCCAGTAGACTGCCGAAGAAGAAGCGCTTACGTCACCCACAAAGCGGAAGGAGACGCAAACATTTAGCTGTGTATTGATTTGAGGGAGCGTTCTGTTGCGAGCTGCAAAACGAAAGGGAGCGATAAAAATATATTAAAATAAATTTTAAAGTGTGCCTTAGTTTTTTTGATACTTAGTCATTTAAAGTGTTTTTGCAAAATGCTTTAAAATAAGAATGTATGGAATGCACTTAATTCATCTCAGTCAACTCTAAGCTATTCCTTCTATTGTGAATAATGACAATGTTTATTTTTAATAAAATGCTGTATGCATTTAAATAATAAAAGTAATTTTTTTTTTTATCCCGGGTGGTGCTGTAACCTCTCGCAGCCGGAGGCCTAGAGAGAGCTGATTGGCCGAGCTCTCTCAGAGGGGAGGGATGAGAGGTACTTAGTGCTCCCACATTAATCACGGCTCTACAGCCAATCAGGGGCGTCTGTGAGCTCGCGCAACGGAGGGAGCGGATAGCGCTGTCCTCCGAGTGTGTTACGCCCGCCCCCAACGGTGCGCGAGCGAGCAGTTCGAAAAGATGCGGTCGGCTGGCGTCACGTGGTTCGGAGGAAACACGTGATAGTCTTCGGCCCTCCCGGCTGAGTGGTAGTAGTAGCCTTAATGTGGGAGCCCCCTAGTGACGGGGAGGAATTGAACACGACTAAATTAGGGAGAAAATCGGGGAAAAAATCAAAAAAAAAAAAAAAATCAAAAAAAAAAAGAAAACCAATTAATCTTTGTTTCTCTTATATATTTTACATTGCTGTTTAATTAAGCAAATGTACATTTTATCCGATTACTCGATTAATCGATTTCATTTTTGGTAGAATACTTGATTACTAAAATATTCTATAGCTACAGCTCTAGTCTAGAATTGCCACCGTTCTCCTACAAACGTCTATGAACTGCACTTCCACCGTCAAGATCACATAATGACATGGAGCCATTCCCAAACAATGCACTATTTAACTAGTCTGGGTGGCTGCAGTTTGAATCGACATGTAGTGCACTACGTAAGGATGTAGAATGCTTTATTTCAATAAAAATGTAGTGTGTTGAAATAGAAAGGATGAAGTAACACTGTGGGTATTTTTAGGTACCAACAATAATCATGAAATTTAGCATCATCTGGATTTAAATGTTAATAAGAAGGATGTTAAAAAAATGGGGATCCAGATGTTTGTTAACCGGTGAGCTGACAGAACTTTAGATTTGGACATAGTTTGCCTTTTATACTTATACTCTTCACATGTCTTTACAATTCATAGCAACTTAGGAGATTTTGTAGATACTGCTTTAATATTTAAAACATTTAAAAAGTTTACAGAGCTGTGTGAGTTTGACATGGTTTGTTTGTGGAGTCATAAGTACATTGCTATATTCTGTAACTAGTGCATGGCCAATTCGATGAAGATTACAGCAGATCTCAAAGAGTCAAGCTACCACAAATCGTCAAGAATTTCAATTCAGCAGCTGAAGAATGTTGGAAAAGTCACTTATAGTAAAAACTTAACATCATTGCATAACTCATAACCAGGTCGTCACAGTGGCGTAGTGGTTAGCACTGTGGCATCTCATTCCCGTCTTGGGTCTGTGTGTGTGTGTGTAGTTTGTATGTTTCTGTCATGCATGGTGGGTGTCCTAGAGGTACTCCTTCCCCCAGTTTCCTCCCACAGTCAAAAGACCTAATGGAGATTAGGGTAATTGTTGGGTCCAAATTGCTCATAGTGTGTGTGCGCACCCTGTGATGAATTGGCACCCTGTCCAGGATATACCCCGCCTCATGCCGTCTCCTGGGCCTCGCCACCATGTTCACAGGATAATCGGTACAGAAGATGAATGAATAAATTAACTCAGTCAGTGTCTGATATTACAGTATAAAGATACACCATTGTATCTCTCACTGCTGCAAAAACCCTGACAGCTTCTGACCAATTAGTTTTCAGAACTCACCAGTGCTGTGAGGTAACATATCTTTCTTAAAGACTTGACGATGGTATGTTTGTTCCTATAGAGACAGTTACGAGCATTAATCTTACATTGATTCCGACATGTCGTGCATGCACTAAAAGCGTCTCAGGAGGTTCCTAGCATGGTATCCTAAACTAGTCTTGCCTGTGGAAGGATTGTCCTCGTCTGATCCCAGGTCCTCTGTGTTGCTGGCCAGCGGTGCCATTGCCTCTTCCTCTCTCTCCTCGCAGTCTGAATATTCCTGAGTTTGCATCTCGGGTTCCTCTGCATTCCCACCACATGCAAGGCCAGAACCTGACACATAGACACACACAGTAATATGCTGTTTAGTTCAACAAACAAACTTTTTAAAAGAAATGTAAACTAATTATATTAATTAGTTTTCCAGCAGAACCTATTGATTTAAGCCATTTTAGCAAATGTTGGTAAAAAAAAATTATTTCCGCTGCTCCCTTCAAAGAGTCACCACAGTGAACAATTCAATCCGCCCACAACTTGTCACAGGTTTTACATCAGATGCCCTTCCTGACGCAACCCTCCCTTTTTTTTATCCAGACTTGGCAGGGTAGTCCGGGGTGTGGCAATCCACCAACAGCAGAGCTCAAACCTGGATCCTCAGATCCTTAAATCAACAAACCTAAAGCCTTAGCCTCCTGAGCCACCACTCCACGATGTTGATAATAGTAGTCCCTAAACAACTTTAAAAGTACCTTAAAACTTATTTTTATAATAGCATTTTTACTAGCACGCTTGCTAACATTTGTATATTCACAAATTGTCTAAAGCACTAGCAAAGTCTACTAGCCAGCTAGCTAATGTCACGATAACCATATTTTCTCCAAAGCATTAACCAAGTTCACTGGAAAGCTAGCTAACATTAGGATAATTATATCTTGTGTAAAGCATATAGTTGACTAGCTATGGTATCATACTATATATTTTCACTAATGGCAGCTATACAAATGTTTTGCTGTTAAAAAATGTAAGATGTTTGCTAACATTAGGCTAACAATACTCTAATACACAGTATGTTGTGTGAAGCCATAGCCAGGGTGGCTAGCAAACTAGCTATCACAGACTATAATTAATTAACGGAAATTAAAAGCATTTATTATGGTATCTTGTTGGTTCTGACCCCTTAATAATAATTAATAAATATACAATTTAAAAAGTAAGTATTTTTTTAAACTATTCACCGTGAATCCACAACATTTAATTTATTATAAGGAACTGTGAGTGGTAATATATTTTTTGTCTTGATTATTGTCATGGGTCTAGCTGGTGGTGCTGGCTAGACCCGGCTGATGTTGTGGTTGCCGTGGGCACATAAGGTAGGCATGAACGCAGAGTTTTAAACAGAAAGAGTCTTTATTTAAACAGAACTCAAACAGACACAACCAAACAAAGGAACCAAAACAACAAACGTAAACTAAAACTAGGGCTCAGGAAAAACACAGGGAACGGCGCGCTAACACAGGGACAAGAACTGGACACAGGGAACCAGGAGCTGACACAGGGAACCAGGAGCTAACACAGGGAACCAGGAGCTAACACAGGGAACCGACAGAGAGAACTGGGGATGAGGAAACATGGAGCTGAAGCTAACTAAGACACATAGGGGAACTAGAGATGAGACACGGGACTAGACCGGAGAGACAGGGCTGGAGACACGGGACTAGACCGGAGAGACAGGGCTGGAGACACGGGACTAGACCGGAGAGACAGGGCTGGAGACACGGGACTAGACCGGAGAGACAGGGCTGGAGACACGGGACTAGACCGGAGAGACAGGGCTGGAGACACGGGACTAGACCGGAGAGACAGGGCTGGAGACACGGGACTAGACCGGAGAGACAGGGCTGGAGACACGGGACTAGACCGGAGAGACAGGGCTGGAGACACGGGACTAGACATGGGACAGAACCAGAACACAGACTAGAAACAGGGCTAGAGACGGGACCAGGGACAGGACTAGAGACAGGACTAGACTGGCTGGGTTAGTGGTTAGTAGCTATATGCAATATGTGGGGGACACTGGATGCTTAACTAACCAGGTTAGTATCTAATGGGGTTAGTGGCTAACCGGGTTAGTACTGACCTAATAGTGGGGAACTGAACACAAAAGGCAGGGCACACATGAGGCTATCCCAAACTAGTGGCTAACCTACTAGCGACCAGAACGACTAGCAGTCAATCCCCCTAGAGGCTAGCCTACTGGAGGCTAACCCTACTAGGGGTCAACCCTACTAGCAATCAAGGCCTACTAGCAATCAAGGCCTACTAGCGGCTAACCCTGCTAGCAGCTAGACCCTCATGTGGCTATACAAAACTAAACAGATAAAGAACTAGACCGGAAGACAAACACTGGGAAGACACAGAACGGTACTTACACTGTACACAGGAGGAGACACAGCCTAACTAAACATGAAACAGGACAACTCCATGAATCCATCAACACAAGGAACATGAGGAAAACAAACAGTAGAGCCCTCTAGAACACAGGTTACAAAACAAACCAAAATATAAACTTAAAGAAAGAAGAACCAAACAAAAGGAATGCCCACATGACGGTATATACAAAAACAAACATAACAGACAAACAATGCTCGACCCAGTTTCCCAGAACAAACTGCTATTTATAGAAACTTTAATGAGGCACCTCAGTTCAGGTGAGCACTCATCACCTGACTGAGGTGCCTTCTGGGAAACTGAGTCGACCAACAAGAACTACACAGACAGACAGACATGAACAGTGACCTCTAGTGGAAGGTTCCTAACAATTATGAATATTTTAAATATTGCAATATACTTTGCAATTACGAAATTAGGCATTATTTTTGCTTTTTAAGGAGTTTAGAAATTGGAATGCGCAATTTTGAGTTTTTTGAAATCCCTCTAATTTACAGTATATATTTGACAACCCTAATTCCGACTGACCTCTACATGCAATTTAGACTTAACCCCCAATTTACTATTAACACCTGTGCATTTGCTAAAACCTGCAATTTCCCAATCAGCCAATCATGCGGCAGCAGTATACTGGATAAAATTATGCAACAATCATACAGGTCAAGAGCTTTAGATAGTGCTCACATCAAACATCAGGATGGAGAAAAAGTGTGATCTTTGTGATTTTGCCCAGCATGGGGCTGGCTGGATTGAGTACTGAGTAGTTTTTGAAACTGCTGAAGCATTTTTCTGTAAAAATGGTGCAAGCTGGCATCAAGGCTACAATCAAGATAAGCAGAAAAGCACCCCAGATTCTGAGAATCAAATCCTGAGGATCATTTTCTACAACAATTGATGAACACATTGAGTTGCCAAAAACAGGCATCCGACTTAAACAAACTGCAATCGAAGATCAGACAAATAAAATCAGGCAATGCTTTTAAAGTGCCTATTGAGTGTATATTTTTTTTAATGGCTGGCCTGACATAATCGAAACAATCTAAGTAATATTACATTACTGTAACAGAAAGCATTTGTGTTTATTTATTAAACAAAACCGATAGCATAAAGCATAAAAAACAGCAGTCTAGATTCTGTGATAAAAGATGCAGTAGAACTCTGCTTCTGCTGCTCTCATCACTCTTTAATTAAGGTGTAACAAAATCCCTCGGTGGTTGTACAATGTGAAACGAGTTGGCTGGGGATCTCTGTATAACAGCAGCGAGTAACAGACACAGCTGGAGCTGTGAGGATGAGAAAGCTGTTTCTCACCTGTGCCCATATCTGCCACGCACTTTCTCACTGTCTCATCACGGCTCTGCCGCGCTGACGCTTTCCTTTCCAAGCCTGCAGGGGGCAGCACATACATAGCATGGCGTTATTGTTGTTGCAGGTTTTTATACACATCAAAAATGTCAGCCATTAAAAATCATTATAACAACACAACTCAAAGACAATCATTAGCTTCCCAGGTAATTTGTTGTGGTATTACAGTATAGTAAATGCTTAAAACCCCTAGGATCACTGCTGTAGGTAATCCACTTTCTTCTGGACCCAACAGACACACACACCACATATAATTTTCTCTGCTGTACCAAGAAGTGACGTTTCTATCATCCCAGTGGTTGCCCCTTTCAATTTGCACCTTCATACTTGGTGAACCAGGTAAAACCATGTGTAGTCTGATATGCCCTCACCTCCCGAGCCTTGCCTCAACTTCTCGTTTTTCTTTTTCCTCCACTTCCATGGTTTGAAGATGCGCCCCAGGCTGGCCAGCTTGCTGTTGCGGCGGATGGGAGGAGTTCGGACCCCCGTCACCAAACATCCAGAGTGAAGCGTTCTCGGCTGCTCCATGACATCTACATCAGAAAGTAGAAGAAAGAGAGAGAGCAGACAGACAGTATCATCAGCTTGCACAGGAATTCTGCTGATCTTTCTCAGTAGCAGAAGCACATGATCATGAGTGGCGAGCGCTGTTTTAAATTAAGTAGGCGTTAATTAAATCAGGATGCTTGAGTGAGAAATGCTCTACTATGAGGACAGCACATCTGGGTCTTCTCCCTGAGGAGAGATTTGCTTGAATTAAGCGTCACATGTAACAAATCCTTCAGTTATATCACAGTGCCTTCGGGGAAAAAAATAACTGCTTTTCTTAATCTGAAAAAAGTAATTTCTACCTAGCTTCATCGCTTCTCTTAGAATTCACATGGACGCACAGAACAGGATGTTCAACAGAACAGCACCTGACCTCACAAAACAGAGTAAAAAAAAAAAAAACCTCTTGTCCTTAAATCACCAACAAAAATCAAATCAGCTTCAGGTATGTGTCAGTTCTCCACATGGTAAACAACCTATAGAGAGACATTATGGTTGAAGGATTTTTTAAAACATTTAAAGGCAAATTATTATCTGAGTCAATGTTTTATGGATTAGTGCTCATTATACTCATTCTTTTACAGTAAGCTCATTTTATTTAATGATTTATTAAGGGAACATTTCTTTAAGAGACATTTTTAGACATGTACTGTCTAATCTCTGATCAAGATGTCTCACCCTTTCTTCTGAAATCCAGGACACCATTATATTTTAACCTCTTGGTTTATTTAATTAAAAAATGGATATATTTTTAAAACAGAAATATTTTTTGTCATCCATAAAACTTATTTGGGTTGGGGGGGGGGGACTTTTTAAATAAAGAATAATAATAACACATCACATCTCTCATCTTCTGATAAATTCAACACAATTCCCTCTTCTCTCTGATGTCTGAAACGTCCAGACAGGAAGCTTTCCTTTATCAAGCTTAAAACCTGACACGCCAATCCGGGATACCGGGAATACTCTTGTGAGGCAGATTTGAGACAGAGTCTGCAGAGTGAGCAGCACCACAGGAGCCGAGTTAACTGGAGAGCAGTGAAATAAGGGGGTGGGTGGGTGATTCTTCAGCGCCGCTGCTGCACGATGAGGAACGGCAGCTTAGACAGAAATAGTCTCTCCCACGCAGTCTGACTGAGACAGAGAGCTGACGCTTCGGGAACACGGCAGATGAGTTGTGGGCTGCGCCAAGAGCCGACAGTTCTATCTCTGTCCCTGGCTTTACATTATATGTCACACCTACTGGCTCATGGAGACAAAAACAACACCTGTTTGGATCTAATGAGACCCTGGAGTATACAAGAACAAAAAGATATAAGACACTGAATCAGTAAAGGCGTGTGTTTCAGAAAGTCCTAATCGTCCAGCACTTACTGAACATCTTAGCCAGCAGTGCGAAAGTTAGACTGGCATCCTGCAATTATTATTCTTCATTTTGAATCTTTTAAAATAATCCAGTCATGAAATAATTAATCACCAAGAAACTTATTTACACCTTTACAGGCTTATATAAATGGCAACATTTATGAATATACATATGTTCGCACATTAGAACATCCCTCAAAGGTCATCCTGTCATCCCTAATAATCTAATCTCACTGACATTAGCTACATTATAATACACACTTTATTAAAATATAACCTAACGCTAATTATAAACAGATTGAAAAAAATCGCCATTATGCTCTAACAAAGCTGATAATATGGTAAATTTTTTGAAAAGTTTTGGATGTTTAGTTAATATTATGGAATGCGTGTCCAGTGTCAGTGCTTTCTAACGGATGAGTTCTGGTTTCTACAAGACTGTATTTTGTTTATTGTAACAAGAGACATAATGAAGAGAAAGGTTAGGGGAACAACTGTTTGTAGCTGCGGTAACAGCAGTAACAGGCCAAAGATACTTACAAAATTGTTTTGTGCTATATTGGAATCTAACAGGGTAAAAATCCTATAGCTATATTCACTAGGCTATCTCTCACTGTAGTAAGTAAATCATGGTAGCACTGACCCGTACAACACAATCAAACTATTTTAGCTGTAATCTTAAGTTTTAAGTTTTTGGTTATCAAAAGTTTTACCAAACCTTAACTGATAGATTAAACAGTTTAGAGCCTTAATAATTTGATGGGTGACTTTAATGAAATAAGATAAATAAATCATTAAATAAATAAAACAGAAAATAACCAAATAAAATAAATAATGAAGTAATTTGCTAAATAAATAATTAAATACATAGCAAAATGAATAATTAAATAAACGTTATTTAATTTCCATTCCTTGGAATCGGGCTCAAAGTTCATTTGTGACTGAAAATATTCCTAGCTCAAAGTAGGACAAAAAAGTTCTTTAGGAAGTTTCCTACTTTTTTTTTCAGCGAGGAGTAGAACTACACCAAGCACAGCATATGACGTCACTTGGAATGACATTAAGAGCCATAAAGTAGGCTGCAGATTATAGTTCGTTTTGTAGTTTTAAAACAGAATTCTTGTACTTTTAAAACAGAAGTTTTGTAGTTTTAAAACGGAAGTTTTGTAGGCTTAAAATGGAAGTTTTGTAGTTTTAAAACGGAAGTTTTAAACGGTTGCAGAGCAAATTGGTGAAGTCAGCGCACATAGTCACAACATATAGATACGTGACTGCATGACGTTATACTAATCTGTATCTAAACTGTTTAAAGCCCTATAATAAATCTGGTAGGGCTGCCATAATCTGATCAAAATTACTTGAAAAATGTACAGTATCAGACATCTGTGGTGACAACATATGGCATGTTCATTAATTAAGAGTTTAAATACTGCATGTGAAGTGAAAAAAAAGCATTCCGTTTTTGTCCAAAGGTATCATTAATGAGCTCTGTGTCACTCAATGTTACTTAAACATCTCTAATCCATCTCTGAGTGCCATTTCGTACATTTTGGTGCAGATAGGAGTGATTTGTTATTTTAAGAATGATAATGAAGAATGTTAATGAGATAAGAAAGTTGTTGATTCTTACACCTACTCCTAAAAGTAGGGCCAAAATTGTGCCACTGTGAGAATCTTTTGGCCACTTAGGAGAGATGTCTTACTCTGAGACGCAGTCCGAGTCCTGCCTTTTTGCACGAGCCCTGGTTTTTACTGTTGATTTTATACCATGCAACTTCATCAAGTGTTTAAGTGATCTCCCACCATAACTTTTTTCTGACCAAATAACTTCCACAAAGTTAACAAAGCAACTTTTTTATTTAACAGTTACTTTTTTATCTTTGCTTGAAGCCCAGAAATTTGATTCTTCCAAAATGGTGAATGTCTTTTCTTTTTGGCCAGCAGTATATATTTAATATTGTCATATTCCACCAACACAAACTCACTTGTCTTGAACATGTGTATAATATAAAATGTACCTATAAATGGCTAAAAAGATTATTGTGGTGTTAGAGGAAATCAACAACTGTTCCTCAAACAATATTCTGTTATAGGTAAAGAATAAATGGTAATGTGGTCAAAGCAATGTCAGTTCATCAAGCTATCCCTATAACAGCATTCTTTACTTGTGAAAGTACTGAAAGAATATATTTTAAAAATTAACATTTTATGTCCAGGAATAGTCCGACTGGGGAATGCAGGGGTCACAGATCCGTAACTCTGTAGCAAGGTTACATTACCTCCAGCATGCCATCACTAAAGGGTGGACAATGAAAGCATCAGCATTAGCCCTTCCATTTTCAGTGTGCTTTTTTTCCTCTTAAGTACCACCTTCTCACATACACAGCTACAGCTCATCCAACTCGCATTCAAATCAACCAGGCTAACCCAGACTGTCCAGGTTTAACCAAACAAAACCATGGAAAGCACTCTCCATGGAGCACGACTCAACACTCCTAACCGGTTTTCAGGGATGACTGGAAATGCCACACTCTGAATCTGAATGATGAATGTAGTCATTATCAGTGCTGTGATATTTACAGTGCATCACAAAACACAAACAGTAGCATGTGTAGTGCCGGTCTTTCACTTGAAGATTTGTCTGTAAAACTCAATTTAAACTCAAACAATTATGCTTGTTTTTTGGGTGGAGTGCGCCCATGCTTAGAGTCAAACAATTAAAAGCATATGTCTCAAACCCATAACAATAACAACAACAACAACAACAACAACAACAAAAAAATCCAGGTCAAGCCTTTTAGCTGCTTCAGCCCGGGTCAGAGTGCCGTTGCCATGGCAACCACTCTGGATGCTGCAGAAAAGCCCCTTGGAGGCACAGAAGCATGAGTGCATAAGAAAATCGGGGGGATGATGGGGGAAAGTCGGGGGGTTGCTGGCTGGACGGAGAGACTGTTGCCACGCAGAGTGACAAGAAGAGCCTGTGCAGCCAATCAGAGATGGGGAAGTCAGGCATTCCTCTATTTTTAATCTATGCGTGGTCAGTGATGTTAGATAAGTAGAAGTAAAGAATAGTGCCTCGGTGGCAGAGACAGGACAAATATTTAAAAACAATATTACTCCCAAAGTTACAGACTAAAATACATACCGAACCTGAGATCATGACATCTGAAGGTTTATTCTTGCAAAACATCCTACAAAGAGCTGCAATTTTTGAGTTTTTCTGATCCAGTTGTCTAGTCATCACAGTTTGACATTTGTCAAAGTCACTCAAAACCTTACGCTTGTCCATTATTTCTGCTTCCAGCAAGTTCAGGAACAAAATGTCCATGCATAATAAATCCCACCCAGTTCTAGACACCATTGTAATGAGATATTGTAGTAACTGTAGCTACTATGACAAGGATCAACAAAGTCCATCAAGCAAACTTTAACCACTAAGGTAGGAACTATTTCAAAACATGTTTAATTTGTTACTAATTACTTAACTTAAATTAATTTGTTACTTATTTAATTACTTTAAATAGCAATGGAGGTGAAGCTGGGTATCACCGAGTAGTATAACAAAATGGAAAGTCCAAAATAATAACCAATACCACTCTCACTCACAGGGTACCATGCACACACAGACACACACAGACCTTAGATCGTTCACCAGCTAGTATATTGCTTAAAAATGAGATTACTAATGTCAGGTAATATACACAGCTACAGTAGATTAAGACATAGCTAAATGTTTTAAATACAATGCTGTCATGTCCTAAAATTCCACAACATTATTTATAACCACATATAAGCAGATAAAAATATAGGATGTAGTTGTTAACGTCCTGTTTTACAACTTCAGTGTGATATCATCAGCACCGGTTCATCACAGAACCCCAACATCGATCACTTTCCTGTAACAGCATTCCTGTTGTGTTTTAATATTTGATTAGTTTAACCTAAATAAATACATCTTAATACAAAATGGTTATACATTTAACCGTTACATGTCGCAGTTTAAATCGCAATATGTGTCAAAATATTGCAAAGTGATTTTTTATACAATCATGCCAAATAACAAATAAAATCCATTAAAATACTAACCTCAATCCATAAGCATAGCCATAATCAAGTTAATAAACTTAATAAAAATGTATAAAATTCAACTAAATTAATATACATACACTAAGAACTAAGAATAAAATCCCATACAGTCAAAAGACACTGTATACCCATACAGACGAAATAAATAACAATATTATTAGACTAATCCAAATAAACATATATGCACTCAGACTAAATAAATACCCATACACGCAATAAAATTTATAAAAATGCAAATATATACAACAAGAACATACCGTATAACCATGAAATATATATCCATAGACTAAATATGGACTTAAAATATGGACCTACACAATCAAAACCTTTACAATATCATTAAATAATTTGAAATTAACATGCAATCACAAGAAATAGTACAATAGAATAAATGTCCAAAATGCAAAATAGGAAACTCACGTGCCATTTGTATTCTCGACTCAATCGTATTAAAGCACTTCATTTAAAGATCAAACTTTTCTACAGAAGTCGTTTTTAGGCTTACTGTGCACGGTTCGTCCCTGCCACAGAGCACCAGAAGCATGAGGCTTTGCAAAAAGATATAAAAATGAACAATATAACGATTCTGCTGCACAAGAGGAGAATATCTCTCCCCTCTCCCTCTGCTGCCCGTGCGCGAGGGTACTAGACATGCTGCCACTGAATCATTCTTCTACTGAACGATTCTTTTATGCGACTCAGTGGAATCAATTCACAAGAACTAAATAATTCAAAAGGAATGAATGAAGTAATTTTGTGGTTTCTTTGTAGCATGACTAGCTTGTCTCAGAGAGAAAAAAGTCTCACATAGGTGAAAAAGGGAATTTTCAGATATCATATAAAACCATTTTTCATAATACTAAATGCTTCTCATCTCCTAATCCTTGCTTATGTGCATACACATTTATATTCTTATCAAATAAAAAGAAACATATTTGCTAAATATTATTTCATGCCCTTTTATATAGCATCCGCATCTTTTTTTAATTCAAATGTTTCAATGATCTTAATTTATCCTTCATTTTGCACAGAATAATTTTTACAGGTTATGCTTGTAGAAGCCATATTTTAACCAATTTTAGTATAAATACTCATAAAGAAATATGAATAACGCATATGAATTTTTAAATTATTAGTGTTTGAAGCGAGTCAGTATGGCCATTTTTAGGGCACATATAAAATCATCTCTCCAAAACGCCTGAAGTCAGCAACTTGAAATTTTAGGGAAGAAAGATGGTCACGTCTTTGTTACATAAGCAAGGACATAACACTGGTCTTTGGTCATTGGTCAATAATTGGTCATTAACATAATAACTATAAAATATCAGTATGTATTTAATAGGTCAATAAAAAAAAGAATCAGTGGCAAACTACTGTGGTATAAGAAGAATAAAAAGTTTCAAAAACACACGGTTATAAAAAAAAATCTTAGGATGGTACAATCAACCCAACTTGACCACACCAGCCCATCACTGATTACCTCCCCATAACGGAACGTCCTGAGGAGTTTATTCAAAGTTTTTCCATCTTACTATTTACAGTACTATGCAAAAGTAGCAAAATGTTAAGAAATAAGGGGCGGCTCAATACTTTTTCACAATACTGTACAGACAAACATCATAGCAGTATTGTGCTTTAAATGACTTCTCTAAAATGGTCTTTTTCTGAGACAGAATGATTGGACAATGTACATCTTTAGTAGGAGACGTTCTCAAGCACTTCAACAAGCTTGTCGTCACCATCAAACAAGCTTTGGAAGAACATTTGCCATTTGGACCCAATGTCTAGTATGCAAATAAGACTTAAAGATGTATTTGGCATATATTTTATCTTTAAAAAAAAAGACAAAAAAAATGTAGACTCGTTGTAATGGCTAAACTTTTACATTATGATTAAAATATTGATTCAGTTAAAACTATTTGTATAACATGACAAATCAGCCCAAAATATATGCATTAAAAAAATAATTTATGATATGCACTTTTCCCCACAATGGCTGGCTGCAGGCACACTTCATTCAGCATTTCATTTATACTACACTGAGTGTAACTTGTAGCCATGTCCCATAATGTTTCCCATTCATCACACATCTGGCTTGACACTAAAGATGTCTGTGTTAGAAGTCCAGTCATATTTGCAGGCTTGATACACAGTAGTTGATTTGAATATGTATCTGGTACTGTTTGTTTTCTTTACTTCGCAGTGAATAACGACTGCAGCTGGAGAGCAGCAGGTTAGACGATTTAATCCAAATAGTATTACATGGTAAAAGGTCGAGAGATCAAATCTCATCTCATATTTTGTGGTCAAATGTAATTTCTCTCCCCTCGCTCAACATCGTCATGTAATAGCCATGTAAGTGGTGCTCCCTTAACATGCCTTCTCTTCAGAGCGATGAACGCATTAACCCAATGTTTATTGTGACAGCAATCAATACAGCTCTTGAAATGGGATCCTTTGTGGTTTTTAGGCAGCAGTCCAGCCGGACAGTGTGAACGTTACTGTCATCTAATATATAACAAAGCGAAAGGAACTGAAAGCCTGAATTTGTCTCTGGAGAGAGGAATGAAGAGAAGCCCAGTTAATAAAACATGCTATCACTTTATCAATAGACTTGTAATTGTCTCTGTGCTGTTTCATGATCTCATATAGAGAAATTAATCATATCAGGGAGAAGGCCACAGGCTTGTGGACAAGCTCGAGAGAAACCAGACATCTTCAAGTGCTCCGTAATTGATTTTCTTGCACAGTTTAAGTGAAAAACCACTTTGGTTATTGATATTACATGTTTTATGTGGAGGGAAACAACAATCTTGTTTACATTGAGCATTAAATATTTAAAAGTGCAGAGTTTTCATTAAATTTTTAGTCTGTTTTTTGTTGTTTTTGATGAAAATGTGTGAGGTAAGTTACATTTAGTTTTACACTACAGGAAATACCCAACATTTATCTTACAATATATACAAAACTGATATGTATATAACTGGTAATAAAGATGCATATTAAGCTTAAATTAAGCACTTACATTGTAGCTCATCTCTTTTGCAGCGTTTTTGTTTTTGCTTTAACGTTTTGCATTATTTTGTATTTGCAGCGTTTTTCTGTTTGCACATGCTTTAACTTTTCTTGGTAATTTTCAGATATGCAGCTTGTTTCCATAATGTTTATGCTTTGACTTTTGTATATGCTTCTTCCCTGAGGGCCACCAGAGTTGATTTTGAAATTGGATTCATGAGTTAAAATATCCAAACAATTCTATAGCGTTGTCCTCGAATGGCTACAAGATACAAGATATTTTTCATAGACAATGTACTGGATTGATTCTGAAATTAATTCATACCAGAGTTCGATTGAAACTCTACTGAGGCAACCTCACTCATATCCTCTCAGACCAGGTGTTTTGGTTTCCATTTCAGTGAAATTCTGTTCACTTGAACTTCCACTTCATCGTTGTGAGATTGGACTACTGCAGACACATTGCTGTAATTCCTCCACTGTAGGAGCTCACATTAGATTAAAAAAAAACTTATTAGATTTAAAAAAACACACAGGTTTCAGCTTGAATTGAATTGCTTAAGACACAAGGCATATATGCACAAAGTCTCTATATATTGGTTCTTAAATGGTAGAATGATTGTCCTGTGGGTGTTTAAACAGCTGAGGTACTGTCTGTCTTTGAATGAATACTCATGCCCATGTTCACTAAACATATCCTTTAAAAAATATGGCTGTACAAATTCGCATAACAAAGGTATCTCTTACAGAGTTTTAGCTAATAGATATTCTCAGATCTTGGCCTTTATTTAATTTTTTTTCTTTAAGGCTGCAAAACACTTCTGTTAGGCGCTTTGGATAAGGGCATCTGCCAAATGCTTTAAATGTAAAAGTCAATATACACCAGAAGGCTTGTGACGTTTTCTCCTCTCCTCTTCTCCTCACTCCTCATACACCGCTTTGTTCCCATTATTTCAGTATATTACCAAAATGCCAAAAATCTGCAACAGTAAAAAAGTATTTTAGAATTTTAGTACTTTTAATTGGTGAGCCAGCTTGTAGCAGGAGTCTCTGTGCATATGCAAAAGGTATAGGAAGAAGATCTATATTGTAGTTTCTGTCATAAAAGATTAAAGATAGCACCAAAAACATAACATAAGCATGCAAGAGTGGACATGTGAAGACTATTTTACCCACTCACTCATCGTCTATAACGATTTATCCTGTATTCAGTGTCGCGGGGGGCCTGGAGCCTATCCCAGGAGACTTAGGGCACGAGGCGGGGGACAACCTGGACAGGGTGCCAATTCATTGCAGGGCATGGATATACACACACTACAGGCAATTTGGCAACGCTAATTAGCCTAATCTGCGGGTCTTTGGACTGTGGGAGAAAACCCACCAAGCACAGGGAGAACATGCAAACTCCATGCACACAGAGACAGGAATCTAGCCTGGCCGAGAATCGATCCCAGACCCTGGAGATGCAAGACAATAGTGCTAACCACTATACCGCCATGCCGCCTGGAAAACCATTTTAGTACTGTCGTATAATTAGTACAGTAATAATTTAGTACAGTATATTAGTACTGTATTTCTTATGTATTTTTTATTTATTTAATTTTAAGGTAAAGAGATTTTTTTTAGTGTAACATCTCAGTTTGCTCAATAGGTGCTGCAGAGCTGTAGAAGTAAATAAATATTTCAAATGGTGAGGCTTGTTAAGAAGAAAGTTCAAGAAGAAAATCAAGTTCAAAAAGAAAATTGCAGATCCAGGATATAAGATAGATCCAATCCAGAAAAAATAACTGCTGTCTGATGACATACGATTGAGAAATTAACATAAACTGCAAAATATTATATTACATTCGACTTTTAAATTAATTCACAATACGGCAATTAGAGAGTTAATTACAGGATTTTGATATTATGCTGTTTTAGTAACAGGGATCTGGCAACCTTGCCTCTCCCTAAAGACAGCACACAGAGAAACTGGCACCATCATCCACTCTGGCATGTCCACTGAGGAAAGGTTGCAAAAGGTGAGTCAGTAAGTGCTGCTGTACTGCGTTATAGCAGAACCACAAGCTGACACACATAAACACAAAAACACTGGAAAGGCTTTCTAATGAACCTCCAACACTGTGTCTCCTTTGGGAACTGGAGTCATTTGGTGTTACAAAGTATATCTTGTTCTGTCCAAGGTGATGGTTACTGAAGTAGATCCAAGTCACATTATTTTCTACACACTTGAGGTTTATCAGTAGTGGGGAAAGCTTTAGAAGTCTGTTATTTTACTGTTTCTTTAAAAAGGTTAACAAAGATCTCAGATCCCCCAAAGTGTGTTAATCTTGGATAATGTATTTTCACACTTAAAACTTCTTCTGTTTCACTCTTTTTCCAAACACACTGTTTCATTGTCTATATAAATGAGCTACTGCTGAGCCATGCCTCTCTACAGCAACAAGCCTGGGATGGGATTTTCTTATATGAGGTCTTATTAGGGCTAAAATCTTATTGGCTTGTTCAAGCTCCAGCCAATGCAAAAATGAGAAGGCCAAATAGAAAGAAAAATGCCTTATTTTCAGTTTACAAACACTGTAAACCCAGCAGAATGTCTGAAAATGACTAAAGAGTAAATTTTGCATAGCACGTCTCCTTTAAAGGATAAAACAACAGGGTCACATGACAAATACATAACGCCAGCCTCAAAATTCCTAATCCAGTAATAAATAAATACTATATCTCTAAGCATCTGTGCATTTAAAAAGAAATATTTAATGTATACTGGACTTTTCTAAACTAGACCCTGATTGCTTGACCTTTTTGCAAACTAGACTTTCCAGTAACTTTCATTTACTTTCATTTATAAGTACTTTCATAACTTTTCATAGCCAGTATAACAAAGTAAAATGAATAATAAACATTAGAATATTGCTACAAATTTTTTTTTTGCAGTGAACAGAAGTAGATATGTTGATTGGTGAGCCAGCCAGGAGTAGTGAAGGCATTTTAAGCGAAAATAAATGTTATATATTTTAATAAATATGAAACAATATAGTAGAAATATGCTTCCTTGTGCCTTGAAAATCTGTCCTTAAAGCTGTAAGTTTAAAACTGTTTTCTCTTTTTTCCTTAATTCTTGTTTCTCTTACTCTCTCTCTCACTCACTCATGATCTCATCCTCTCTGCCAGCAGCTGGTGATGGGTGGAAGCTTTCTGGTGTAATTACTGCTGGAAGAAAGGAAAAGGGATGCTTTTCTTCATCATTAAAACAAATACCCTCTATTTTACGCTATTAGAGTTTCAGTTAACTCTCTGCGGGTGAGTGGAAAAGTAAGTCTGAATAAAAACCTGTGGAAATCCAAGAAATGACATTTAAAATAAAATGAGAAAAAAAGCAACACTAATATGTTTGTCTGGCAACTCGCACACTGCATTTTGCAGGTCTAAATGAACCATGTAAAACACTAAAGTACAGTATATCCTAAAAATTTACTGATATATTAGTGCTTTTTTATTTGCTACTATATCTCGTTTAACCTTTTTTTTTTACTATTTCACTTACAAATAAATAGATTAAAACAATACAAAATTACAGAAAAAAATAACCAAAAGCAAACAAAGCAACAATTCATTCCATTCCATGTTTTTCAACCAGGCATATCTCATCTTCCAAATAAGCCAATCTCTCCTCCCATAAATTTGATTGCAACATAATTTAGACAACTGGATGTTTTTGCTTCTGTCCTGGGTGACATTTTAATGTTGTTTAGCCTTGCACACTTTTAGATTAGAGCATAAAACATTGATGGGCAACATAGTCTGGAATCATACCCACATAGGTGGATGAGAGTAGAAACATTTATTATGGAAATAATTTCTATAGACCATATACAAGCCAGATAATTATCAAAAGCACATAATCCATAACCCTAAATTTATGATTAAAATAAAATGACTCATATTTTGAGAAAATCAGTCACACCATATACAGTCCTTCGCCACTGAACTCTGTGACTTGAAAGGGAATTCTATCATTAGTATCTTAATGACCACCTCTACCCTACTGAGATATTTATGGAATAGTAGCAAGAGGTTTTGTGTCACTTTTAGTGCATGTACTGCAGAACGATGCTCCATATATTCCATAATATTTGCATTACAAGCCACAGACAAGTAGCTGTGAATGTCAATAAATAATCTCACTGCTCACGCTCTGTGATCAGTTCAGCATTTTCCCTCAGACTGACTTTCTTCTGGCATCGATTATCACTGACCCGTGGACTACAGTCTTCTTGCTTTTGTCACTTAACTGAGTTAGTCAATGGCAGGAGAAAGTTTCTGCCTTGTGTCTCTAGCCCTAGTATTCCTGTCTAGCTATGGCACTCATTAGGATGAAAGTTTAAGAAAGCTTCTTAAATAAAACTATTGTTTAAAGACTTTCTTTAACACTAATAACAACTGGTTCTTTCAAATTCTAATCACAGTTTTAAACTATATGACTATAAACCATGCTAAACTGTGGCAAAATTACAACATTTATTTTTCTCTGTTTTTCTTTGCAATTTCATCACCTACAGTGCCAAGCCCTATACAGCTAGCATCAACTGTACAACTACTACTTAATGGGGAATGTGAAGGCTAACACAGGCTTCCTCTAAAACACATGAAGTCAATGATCAATATCTATTTAAACTGTTGCTTATGCTGCATCACATGTAACCTACATACTGTAAATGAACGTGCTATCCACCCTCTTCCACATGCAGCAGCTAACAGACACATGTGATTGACTAGTGTTGCTGTGATTGATAAGGAATAAAGAGAGCATGTCCTCCCTCCCACTTAGAGAGTATGATGATTTCATTCCAATGGCGTGTCGGATCCTATTCAATATTTAATTTTATTTATTGTTAGTAATTACCAGTAGCACGAAACAGACATCCAACATCCCAAAAGTTCCTGGAGCCTACCAAATATTAATAACACCTCTTCTGCTGAACAAATAATATCAAATCAGTTTTGCTCACTGCACGGTTTGCAACAGTGAATTTTTTCATTGCCCATGTTGTATTGTTAAAGACGTGTTTAGGCGAGTTTAACATCATTATCATTATTATAACATTTTTTGAACCGGATGGCGGCTACTCTGTATTAAGGTCCTACTGTATGTGATAAACTCAAACTTCCTGTATACGTAAAGTTCTAACAGAATACAGATGGGTATTGGTACCAGTACTGGTGTCCAGGGGGCTCTAATTGAAATAATGTTTTGCAGGGTGGGAAATCACGGGTCACCATTAGCATATGGTGACCCGTGATGAAACATTATTTTAGAAATAAGGTAATAAACCCAAAAATACAGGTCCATGCTGGTTTTAAATATTGCACACAGCAGAATCATTCTCTCTGCTGTGATTTCACTTTTAAGATTCAAGAACATAAAACTGCACTGTCAGAATATACTGTTGTAGAGAAACATGACCTTTTGCAAGAGTAATGATGCAAAAGGATATAACATTAGCTATATATATAAAAAAGCTATATTTCTTCTGGACAGTTTACACATTAATTGTTAATGGTGTAAGCCAGTTTTTCACTTTTATGATCAATGAAAGCAGAAAGAAATCAATATGTCATGCATTTGCATGCTTATAGCTGGTTTTGTTGTAACTTAACCATGTTTGCTAAAGAGAGAAGAATCCCACTGTCAATAATCAAAGTCTTGACGCATTGTCCAGAAACCGCCATGCTGAGTGTCCTAAGGTGTCACCACAACCCTGAGATGGACATTGCTTCCTCTTACATACAAGTGAAGTGTTTTCTGGCTTTTTTTCACCAAGGTGATTTTTGTTCACTTCCTACAGTATGTGACCATTACTTGTACACAAGATGTGCTTGAGCCACACTGCTTTGTTTACCGCCCTGTCTGCAGAAGTTTTCATTGAACTGATGGGAATTCCACGCTCCCAGAGGGCTACAGTGGCTACAGTGACGTCTCCACATCGTACTAGCTGAGACACATAAAGCCTGGGACTTGCTCTCCTCCTACAAGGGTGCATATTCAGCTCTGTGACACTCTGTCAGCATGACAAACTACACCAATTATAGAAAAAAGTGCCATTGTTATTCCAGGAAAAAATGAGGACACTGACTGATACAGCAATCAAATCCTTAACATGAAATGAAAACAGTGGGTAATGTGTTGTGACACTGTATAACTCTTTTGAATTCGTTCACAGGCTTGACCCATTTGCGCGATTTTATTCAGCATGTCTTTTTGGTCATTTTCTTTGCTTTCAGATTTCTTGCTTAAAATGTGGTGCAAAACCATCGTTCTCATCATCCTGTCCTTCAGCTTGATTAAATTAAACCCGCCTAAATAATTTGTCAGGGATCCCAGATGATGTTATCGATGTCTACAATAGTGTACAGTATATACCGTAGAGTACCACTTAGGGCACTGGAGACTGTTTTAGCTTGCGCAGCACAAATTCAACTCTCTTTATTGATTCACATCATTGAACTCCAAGAAACACTGAGTTAATTCTTTCCCTTAAGCTGACAGCATCTATTTAAATATCTTTACTTACATTTATGCATTTGGCATCTACGTTTATCCCAGGCCATTTTATAAATCAAAATAGGGTTCTTCAAGGGTTTGTTGGAGATTTATGGGTTGTTCGCTGCCTCTGGACTACAGGTTCCTCTGGGTCCTTTTTCAAGCCTCTCGAATTAGCAAATTTTCCCAGGTATGATTGGAAGTGATCTAGCTATCTAACCAACATATAAAGCAAAATATTTGCATTTACATTTTAGTGTTTCCAATAACAATGTTGTTTTTTATAAAAAGCCATCAACTTCAAATGTGTTTAAGTGCAATTAAACACATTGTTAAGTAATATTGTAAAATATTCTTTATCAGGAACTCGTTCAGATAGATACTTTTATAATTAAAGTACATTTGGGAGCATGGATTTACTACTTTTACTTGAGTAAAAGAATTGAAGTGGTACTTCTACTTGTAGTGGAGTACATTTTAGGTAATTAAAATTAATCGATTTACTTAAATATAGAGTTGTACTTCTTCCACCTGTGCTGAGTGCAAAAGTGTGTAAACTGATTTGCAAACAGAAACTTGACATCAGTTTGATCGTTGATTATGATCATTGATAATATCCCATGTTCTAGGGGTGTGCATATTTTTGCCATGGCGTCTATGTCTCACTCAGCCCAACGGGATCAGTGCATTCATATTATCGTATTTTACAAAAAAAAAAAAAAAAAAAAAAGCTAGCCAAACATGAGACTGATGATGTATTGGAACTGCAGTAACTCTTTGTTTAGGTGCTGCAGTAAGAAAAGGACAAAAGGACAAGCAGTCTGCTGGGGAACAGAGATGACCTTGGTCAGGACTAAACGTGGCACAGACTCTCACACACACACTTTCCCTCATTCTGCATAACCACTACTGCCATACAATAAGCTCTCATCACGTCATGACAACAACAACAAGGCTGCATCAGAAGCTCATGCACATGGCCTTCATCTTCTCAGCGTGACCACTCCATTAGTTCACTTCCTCTTGTCCATATAAGGCAATGTGTTTAATACTGTAGCTTCACCTCCTACAAAGCCGACAGCCACAACCAAACACCTTGTTAAATGGGTTTCTGCACTTCCTAAATACTTTATGATAATCTCTATAAATAAACAAAAAGAAGTGAATAATAAGTTCTGCTGTCTATGCAGTTGCTGTATCTTGTTATTAAAACAGATGAGCTTTGTCATGTTCTTGGGCTTGTGGGGACATTTTTCATCACTGACAGCTACATTTGGCAGAGTTTCCCCTCTTTTAACCTCCATCTTTAGCTCCGTTTTATCAGGAGACCTGGCCAGCATGTGGCCCGGCAGCGTAATTTCTTTTAGAGCAAGGTTGTTGTTGTTTTTATGGGACAGAGGAGAGCACTTTTTATAAACCCTCTCATATACTGTACCTATATTATGACTAAGCATATAGGATTCTGGAATCAAATTAATAGCCTTTTTATTTTTTTATTTTTTTTTTTATTACAAGGCACATTAATACTCCGTAAATCTGTAAAACATACAGTATCTCGGTTGGCTTTTACTGATTGGTCAGCCGTTTTATTTGTTTTCATTGATAGCAATTCTGACATGAGTCATGAATGCAGCTGTAATTTATTCTGTCAATGCTAGATAAAATACTTATACAGGGTTTTTATGATGAATTTTTCCACAGAAATCCTTTTTTTTTCTAGGAAGACACATTACTTTTATTACGAGGGGCGTTGGAGTCAGACTGGTGATGAAATTTCTAGTCAATGAAGGTGTAAAAGCAATTGACATTTACAGAAGACTTCAAGAGCAGCATGGTGATGAGACTCTTAGTCACAGTAAAACATTTGAACAGGGCAAACGTTTTAAAGAAGATCCCGGCTGAGGTGGCTCTGAGCCCGCTGCAGTTTGTTCCTGTGAACATTCAGTGAGTGGAACACCTGATCTTTGAAAACTGATGGATAACTTGTTGCCAACTTGCATCTGTCTTTGTGAACTGCACACACAATCATTCACCAACACACCTTGCACATTACAGGAACTCAGCAGTCCTGATCGTGCTCCAGGTCAGGTCAGTCGGGAAGCAGGGAGTCTGATCAAACTTTCTTCCTTGATGGTATCCAAGAACTATTGAAACTCTGGGATAAGTGCATTAGTGTAGCAGGGGATTATATAGAGAAATAATGGGAGTTTTTACTCTCATAACCGTGCTCTGTTATTCTGCGCAATCAAAAGTCCCGGTTTGACTCGGTTTGATTAACATCTCTCATATATACATTATATATTATGTATTATAACACTTATACAGCATGTAATTTTTGCCGCATTCTTTTTTTGGCAGTCATATTAATCACAGCTGAATTGGTTGATATATATAGGTAGAGATTTCACATTTCTCTTTCAGTCTACACAAAATCAGTAAACAACAAAATGCTGTTCTAATGACCTGCTTCTTTCTGTCTGGGCCTCACACAGCCTCCTCAGTGATGCAGCCAAGGCAGTGGTGCAGGTCTGCTCAGACTTTAGAAGCAATCAGTAATGACAAGACCTAGATTTTTCTGCTGATGCCGTCCTGACACACAGTGTTAGCTCTCGGCCTTGGGCTTTGACTGCAGAAACCTCATCACGGCTGCCAAATTGCACCAAGTGGAAAAAGAACATTGAGATCCATGATGCTTTGATATTCAGAGCAATATTCTGACAAAATCCGCAATACTTTCTGCAAGTCGACCAAGTGAGAAAATATAATATGAATAAAGAATACAATACAATTGCTGTATATAAAGCTGTTTTGCATTGCTGTCTGTTGTGACAGTTAAGTGATATACAGTAGGTGATAAAGTGTGATTAAAATGAATGAACGAGATGCTGCTTTGTGGCTTAGTATTTCTCTCCAGGGGAGATTACATCAAATATTATTTAGAATAGTATAAGAATTTTGCATTGAGGACTTTTCAAGTAAAAAGGGCAAGAAATGAATTAAAGGTCTAAAAAATAGTTTCCATGCTCATATTTTTTTCACATTAGTATGTGTCTTTGTTTTTTGGTCCTGTCTCCACATCTGTCCTGTTACTTATCTGTTATTACATATTTGCACCTCTTCTAAATTATACTTCTTTATGTATAACCATGTGCTTTTCTGTCATTCTGAAGTCTTACAGTATTCATTGTAAGAGTACATTACTGACCCTCCTTTACATCTCCTTTGTTTCTCAATTTTTCACCCTTTGAGTATGTTTTATTTGTTAGTTTAGATGGTTACATTTATGGTACTAAGGGCAGGTGTATAGTTTGCTGTTTTCTGCAAAAAAACTTTGCCAATTACTGTTGAACTCCCCCAAATAACTAATATGCTAAGTTACTGCACATGCCAGTCACTACTGCATATAATGTGTTTAAGGTCTAGTCCTCAAATACATAGGACTTTTTTAAAAGCAGAGATTTTCCTTTTTCATGCTTAAAAAAACATCTGTCCACATAACAACGCAAACATATGCGCGCAAATAATACCAAACCAGCAGATGGTGATATAATCCCAACCACCCAAGCCATACTAGCCAATCACAAGCTTGAAAAAGTTATCACAGAGTATTTAGTGCTGCGATGTCAACCACAGGTGATACAGTGCATGCAGTGCATGCTCTTACTGTACAAGCCAAAAACGCCATTTTTTTCAGCTTTTTCTTAGATTCTGAAAGCATTCTGGAAGCATTTTTCCAAATAAATGAATTATGATAAGCTACAACACTTAGAATAACCTCCATTTAGTTTTTTTTAAATACCCATATACATATGGATTTAAGAAATTAACCATTGCTCATTGTCCAACAATTTTTCTTATTCAGTCTTGAATAATAAGAATTATGTTTCATGTGCGTGTTTTAGATTTCACCATCCAGTCATATTCATCTGATCCTGAGCCCTTTTTAGAATATTAGCAATTAATCACAAATGAATTTTCACACAGTGGCTAAAAATAGCGGCCTGATGAATAAATCACGAATACTAGCTATTATAAGAACTAAAATTAGCCAGCTAAGGTTATGACGTGAATTATAAAATGGATTACAGTGGATTCCTGGCCATTGAGAGCAATGCGCAGAGACGTATGGATGACTTTGGTGTGTATTTCAATTTTCAGTCTGACTAAATGGAAAATGGGAAGCTGGTTTCCAAGTGAAAATGCTCCGGAACATTGAGCACAATTGCTTTTACTCTCATCTAGATGCTTTTCCTGAATTTTCTTTTTTTCTAGATGCCTTTCTGTGCTGAAAAGAAGGGAAAAAAGACATTTACACATTTTTTTTACCTTCAATTTGGACAATCTACTTTACCTGCTAGTTTTGCTCTGAAGCTACATATAATACTAATGTAGATCAGTGATCGTCATACAGAATTGCTGTACCAAACTAAATCACAAATGAACAACCATATATCTCAATGGAAAAAAAATGTGGGATTTAAGAAAAGATATTCTCACACTTCATCTATATCTCTTTATCCTGTGTAAAGGGTTGCGGGGGTCATGGAGCCTATCCTAGCAGACTCAGGGCACGAGGTAGCATACACCCTGGACAGGGTGCCAATCCATCGCAGAGAACAAACACTTTGGGCAATTTTGGATCGCCAATTAACCTAATTTGCATGTCTTTGGACTGTGGGAGAAAAGCAGAGTACCTGGAAGAAACCCACCAAACATGGGGAGAACATGCAAACTCTATGCACACAGACCCAAGGGAGGAATCTATACTGGACCCTGGAGGTATGAAGCGACACTGCTAGCCACTGCGCCACCATGCCACTGGAAAGATAATAACTGTGTTCAATGTATACAAAATACAGAGGGTGTGAAGCTGGCTGGTTGGGTATATTTAAATACCTCAGCCTTATCTGTTACCTCAATGAAGTACTAATAGCTAGTTCTTCTAGTTAGCAACGGGCTGTTGTTGATGTTGTTATTGTCTTTATGTGCCGTTTGTTTGAAAGAAGGCTACAATTCAGCTTATCCTGGCTTGTTAAGGTTAAAATTTTATTGAAAAAGAAAAAAACATACCTAAACCAGCTAGGTAGCCACTTAGCTCACAATGCTGATATAGTTTGAGCTTTGCTTTTTGTCTTTGACTATATATAGAAAGTGATATTGCATACTCGCAGGATGATGGCTCAATGGTTAGCACTGTCGCTGCACACTTTCAGTGTCCAGGTTTGATTCACACCTTGGGTCTGTGTGCATGGAGTTTGAATGTTCTCTCCGTGCTTGTTGAGTTTCCTTCAGGGTACTGCATTTTTTCCCACAGTCCAAAGACACGCAGATTAGGCTAACTGGTGTTCCCAAGTGTGAATGCCCAAGTGTGGATGCATGTGTGAATGTTGACCGGAGGTCCTACCACTGTCATAAAAATGTGAATAAACACAATGGTCATCACTGGCCTCCACAGTCCCTAGTTGTACTACAGATGTTACAGGATCTCACATACTGAGATGAATCCTAAGGAAATGGAAATTATGTCTGATTTACAACGTGGATGATTTTCCTCAATTTTCTAGTCACAAGTACATTGGCAGCCTCCCTCTCTGGTCAAAACCCTGACTTTGGCATTAAGGAGGTGGCCATTTTGGACAAGCAGAATGAGTTTTGAAATCTTACCAGGAAGCTTGAATTGAGATTCATGCTAAAATAACTGACTTAAACTATTTAACCTTAAACATGGATTATGTCTGATTATGTCCATGTATTTCTGCTGATGTTTTTGATTAAGAGACACTTTTACGTAGTTTGCTGCACAAGCCTTGTAACACACCAAATGTACTATTGCTGTAACGTTTGTTTGTCTGTGTGTAATGGTTCACATGAAATTAAATGATGTAAAATTCACCATAAGCTTCATAAGGTCTATAATATGTTTCTGCTTCTGTTATCTGCACATCTTGTGATGAAATGTCCTCTCTGATTAGACTGCAGTTCACATATAATGCTCACTAAGTGAACTGTGTGTTCCTTGCAGTGATGCTCGAGTTTTGATCAGTGAGCCTGAGCTTTACACGCCCAGCCTTCATCCCTCTCTCCCACGCCTTCTACAGTCATCTCTCTGCTTCCCCCCTACTTTTGAGAACGAGGGCTTCCGCTCTGGTCCTCGAGTGCATGTTGAAGAGGCAAGATCAAAGCGGGAGTGTGTGTGCTGTAAGGATGAAAGGTTTCATTTGGAGCAGAGGGCCAGTACACGTCCGATCTCCTTATGCTGTGCTGTGTGGTAAACAGGAAAAATGATGCAGAAAGAGACAAAAAAGAAAAGAAAAAACCCTGCCCAGGTTTGAAAGGTATCGACCTGTATTTAATGCTGATGTGAATTTGGCGCAGCAAGTCGACCACTCGGGTACGATGGAACGTGAGTGCAAAATCCATTAACAAATGAAAAAAACAAAAACACGACAAAGACAAAATCACAACAAATAAGAAATGCAACAGCAAAAACAACAATAATCCTAATCCCTTCAAAAAATCTACTGTAAATATGCAATAGCAAAATCCAAAAAATGAACAATGAACAATCAAAAAACTCAATGCAAAATGCAAAACTGCTAAAGCAAATGCAAAATTCAATAATAAATCTAAAAACTCATGGGGTGCCAATTCATTACAGGGACGCATTACATGCACACGCTTACGTGATTTAGCCTAATCTGCATGTCTTTGACCTGTGGGAGGAAACCAAAGTACCTGCAGCAGGGAGAAATTGGGATTGAATAAGTATTCACAAGTAATTGGTGTGAACCCCAGATTATATCTAGTTGCCATAATGAAATGCTAGATACTCAGGAAATATGGAAACATCTAGAAAAATATGTTCTCAGCTCGACAGACTAAGAACATCATTAAAAGGTGGTGGTGGTAGAATGTTAAGCACTATTGAATTATTATTGATCATATCTCACTCGCTCAACTCACTCATTCTTTGTACCGCTTATCCTGTACAGGGTTGTGGGGGCCTGGAGCCTATCCCAGGACATTCGGGCCACAAGAAGGGATACTCCTTAAAGGGGTCGCAATCCCTCACAGAGCACTCATTCACACTACAGACAATTTGGAAACGACAGTTAGGCTAATCTGCATGTCTTTGGACTGTAAAGTACACAGAGGGAGCCCATCAAGTACAGGGAGGACAGGCAAACTCCACACACACAGACTCAAGGTGGGCAGCAAAACAATTACAAAATATTAATGATTATACTTATTACATTTATGTACTGTCATTTTAGACGTGCTGTCAGACAAGCATGTGAACACTAAAAGAATTCAGGGTTATTTAGCATAAAACTATAAATCTTTCATTTATATTGTTACATTCACATTACATTTTACATTCATCTCATTTGGATGATGGTTTTATCAACTCACACAGGATAGGACTAAGCAGTAGAGGGTTAAAATCATGGTCAAGAACCCAAAAGTGCCAGCTTGGCAGTGCTGGGATTTTAACCAAAGACTTTCTAATCAGTAGCGTATGCTGAAGAAATGACGATTTTATCTTTTAAGATCCAAACTGCATCAATCACGATACATTCAATAAAGACCTGCTCTACTGTGTTTTTGGTTTGTTAATAAGTTTCACACTTACGGACGACCACAAAGTCCTTCGTTCCCAAATTCCCTCTTGTGGATCAATAAAACATGTCTATCCATTCACAGCATGCAAGTTCAGCCATAATACAAGACAGCGCAGCTTTTTATTTTTTCCACAAAGCCACAGAGTTACATTTGCAGTCATTACATTATAAACCTGAGCGCCTCCAATAATGACATGCCTATGTGTAAAGAAAAACACACAAGCACATTTTAGCAGTCGGGATACGCTAACATGGAAATCCTGCTTTATGAAAAAGCTTGCTGAGTATAACTGAGTTTTTTTGAAGGCCTGTGTAGCTGACAATGTCAATGCATGTAACTGGTAATATTGGGACAGTGTTAAGTGATTAGTTGGACAAACGGCACAAAATTTCCCCAGCTGTACAAACACAGAGCTTTTAACACGGTTTAATCACTACGTCCACATGAAGTTTCCAGAACCATATGCATGACATAGAAGAACTCAGACGTGAACATTGTTTGCACGCACGTTTTTTGGATCCACACTATTTTTTTATTATATACTATGTAACTCACACCAGTATGCTTGAAATGTTTTTCTTTGTTATATTTTTACATTTGTATTTTTTTATATTATTTTACTGATTTTTAGTTTTAAAAAAAAATTGGCTTTTATTTTGTTTCTACCCATTATCAACTTTAAATAGCTGTATTTTAATAGCTTTACTTTTATGTTATTCTTCTTATCTTATTTTGTTATATCCTAAGCATTTTTGCATTTATATACCTGTATACGAAATATAGTCACACTTCATTGCCACTTCATTAGGTACACCTGTTCAACTTCCCTTAAATACAAATATATAATCAGCCAATCACATGGCAGCAGCTCAATGCATTTCGGCATATACAGTAGACACGGGCAAAACACCTTTGGGTTCACTCAAGTTCAAACGAGCATTAGAATGAGGAAGAAAGGTGATTTAGGTAACTTTGAAAGTGGCATGGTTGTCAGTGCCAGATGGGCTGGTCTGAGTATTTCTGAAACTGCTGATCTACTGGGATTTTCACACACAACTGTCTAGGGTTTACACAGATCAGTCTGAAAAAGAGGAAAAATGTCCAGTGAGCAGCAGTTCTCTGGGCGAAAATGCCTTGTTGATGCCAGAGGTCCGAGGAGAATGGACAGATTGGTTTGAGCTGAAAGGCAACAGTAACTCAAAAAACATCTTGTTACAACTGAGGCATGTCAAAGAGCATCTCTGAACACCCAACACGTCAAACCTTAAAACAAGATGGTCTGTAGCAGCAGAAAACCATACAGGGTGCCACTCCTGTCAGCTAAGAATGAGAAACTGAGGCCGATTGGAAATGTGATTGGAAAAACATCTGATCTGATGATTCTCGATTTATTACTGACCATGTCGATCTCTTTATGACCACAGGATAAAGTGCTTGAACATGACAATGGGTTCACTGTACTTAAATGGCCTCCACAGACACCAGATCTCAGTCCAATAGAGGACCTTTGGGATGTGGGAGATTTGCATCATGGATCTGCAGCAACCTGAGGTCTGTGGTCGTAGCATGTCACAATGGACCACTTATTATACTAGTTTAAAAACATATATGCATAACATATCACACATTATATACACTAAATCATATTTTGTGTACACAGTGAATGTTTTCCTCAATATAACCTTGTGTCTGTTAGTAGCATCTGACCATGGCAAGACAAATTCCTGTACCTGTTGCATATACTTATGAATAAACTGATCCTAAGATTGATTGTGTATGTAAATGCACTCGCACTATAAACATGCCGTGTGCTCTGAGACGACCGCAAAGCGTGCAGCAGTGTTCTCGATTTGTTCTCGCAGCAGGAACTCCACGCCTGTTGAAACACTATATATAGGCAAATGCATGTCTCTTAGGGGTGATCCATTCCACCTGCATCCTTTTTTCATCTCCATAGCAACAGCTCATTACACATGGACCTCAGTCAACGGTGCACTATAAGACACATTTTCCTCAAAGATGGATGAAAATCCCGAATTCTTTCACAAGCACTGATGCCAGATCACGTTTCTTTGGGTTCACTTACTGTATGTAAGACATGAAGGACACAGCGTCGTGGTTACATATTGTAAAAACGTGCACATCTGTAATTTATACCTGGTGAGATAATTGCACAGAACATCATTGTGAAATGTCCATTTTATAACGCATGCTTCACAAATCACGAGTTAGACCTTATAAGCGCTGACAGCAATAGCAACACAGATGCTCGTTTCTAAATGTGCAGCGCCGAGCTTGCATTAGTCACAGACAAGGAAAGCCCGATGCGTCACAACATCGTCTCTTTATATGCATACACAATTTGTTAATAATCCATGTATATAAAATATAACATCCGTATAGGTCAGCGATGCGGCGGTGTGGTTTTAAAGTAAAGTAAAGTAAAGTAAAGCCTTTATTTTGTCACATATACATTACAGCACAGTGAAATTCCTTCTTCGCATATCCCAGCGTAACTGGGGACAGAGCGCAGGGTCAGCCATGGTACAGCGCCCCTGGAGCAGTTAGGGTTAGGATTTCTCATTAAGAAAGTGGAATTGTAGTGTACATATAATTTAGGTGTTTTATATTGTGCGTTGTGATCTTATAATAATAATACCAATGTCATATAGGGGCAAGCACTTAGTTTCCAGACAACCTATTTTAACCCATAAGGGACCAGTTCAATATTTGATGATTCCTCTATGCATCTGCCATGATGCAATATGATTTTGATTCTTCAGCAAAAAATTCAACATTTGACGATAATGCAGAATCTGATACAATTCGAATTTTATCCAAGCACAAATGATTTCTCATAAGACAACAAATACTTTACAATCTCAATTGTTGAGAATTCTTAACAAGACCACTGAATCTTTCATAATACGATTTTGATTTATATGTCAACAAGTTGATATTTAATAATATCACTGTGACAATACAATACAATTCGATTAGAATTCTGATGATATCGCTGAATCTTTTCTGATACAATACTATATAACAGGATTTCTATTCATAAGATGATGACTCAACATTAGACATCACCGAAGCTTCTATTTAAACGATATGATAGGATTTGATTTACTACCCAGCCAACAGCCAACAGGACATTTAAACTATTCTGACCGATCATAACAAATCATCCATTCAGTGCACACACCAATCCATTAGTGACAGACTACATATGTTGAAAAATATAATAGAACCTCCATGTAGGTAGCGGAAAACCAACAAAGAGTCTATAAACGTATGAGTCTTGACAGAAATAACATTTCTATTTTGTTTTTTAAACAGTATAAAGCAATGTTATCACTTTTTTAAAGCTTTATTACAGCATCATAATTATCACCATAATGACCATGCTATGATCATTACATTATACTGCCTGAGTACAGCTCTCCTGGTGTTAATAAAACAAGTGATGATGAAATACACTTTCACACTGCTTTCGAGAGAAATTGTGACCTTGGAATCAGAAAATTCTTAAAACATACAGTACCCTTTGATCCTAAAATACTGTATATTGCCTCATGGGGCAGGCACTGATTTCAATCCTTCAATCCTGACCTTATTGCTCACTGTGTCCTTGTGGATTTCTTCAGGGTTGGTTTCTTTCTACTTTCCAAAAAAACATGTAGACTGTCCGGGGGTAGACACAAAACTACCCCGGATAGACCACCATGCCTCTCATCATTTCTGCTTATTTTTGCCTAGATTTAAAAGCATCAGTAGTATCATGTATCAAAGTCTAGTTTTTATATCTATAGCATGTTATTAAATAGCAAACTATGATAATATAACAAAATGTAATGTACATGTAATAAAATACAGGCATTGCTTCTGTGTGAAATCTCATATCTGAAATCCTCACAAATTTACATCCAATTACAAACTGATTCCAAATCATTGCACTGGCATTAGATGTACCAACTCACTTTGCTTACACTATCAATGATTTCTGGATGGTATTTTAAGTCCTTTTTGTTAGTGTTTGGAGTCTTTTACCTAGAAAGGTGCCTGCAGAGCAAGCTAATTATAGTTAATTCAGTGCAAATTATATAATATTAAGAAGGTGTACTACACTATCCACATTATCGAGTAAAAAAATAGATCTAAAAGTTACAAAATTCTCTTTTAATTCAATTTTATTGTAACTTTTGTAAATCTGTAAATTTGTAAATGTCATCGAAGTTTGTTTTTTTATTAAAAATTTGTATATTTTTATTTCTTATTGGAAATTCTATCTTTAGTTTAATTTTATTTTTCTGGTGCAATTTTCCTGTTATTGTAGTAAATCTTTCTATCTCTCTATTCTATCCTATTTTTCCATTTTAGGTCATGGACAGTATATAAGTACTTCACTACATATCATACTGCGTATGGTTGTATACATGACAAAAAATCTTTAAAACTTTAAATTTAAACTCTACAGTAACTACAGTAGTTTCCCCATCAATAGCGGGAGCCAGGGAGGGCCGAAGACTATCACGTGTTTCCACTGAATCACGTGACGCCAGCCGACTGCATCTTTTCGAACTGTTGCTCACTCATG
This sequence comes from Clarias fuscus, assembly GCA_030347435.1. Classification (NCBI taxonomy): domain Eukaryota; kingdom Metazoa; phylum Chordata; class Actinopteri; order Siluriformes; family Clariidae; genus Clarias; species Clarias fuscus. The sequence continues at coordinate 5,530,992 of CM059215.1, forward strand.
CACTGTTGGGGACACCCTCAGAGGACAGTGCAATGCACTCCTTCCGCATGCATGAGCTCACAGACGCCCATGATTGGCCCGCGACTGATGTGAGAGGACTAAGTGCCTCCCATCCCACCCTGCTGAGAAAGCTTGGCCAATCAGATCTCTCTAGGCTGCAGGAGGCTACCAGTGCTCCACACCGGGGCCATTGTATCAAATCAGTTTACACACTCTGTATAAAGGGTACTATACTGGACCTTTACAGTTTTAGTATACATACACCTTTCGCACCTTTATTGTGTATCTTCTACCTTCTGCCACTCTGGGTTACTGATTGCTCTGGTTTCTGATCAGAAGGTCGGGGGTTCAAGCCCCTGCACCACTAAGCTGCCATTATTGGGCCCTTGAGCAAGGCCCCTAACAATTTCTGTACAGTGGTGCTGTATTCTGACTCTTCCTACCATCCTAACAAGCTGGGATTTCACTGTGCTGCAATGTTTTTGCAACAAATAAAGACTTTTTCTTCTACTTAAAGAGATACATATTAGGTGTTAGTAATATGGATCAAAGGCACAGTGAATAAAACTACGTTTACATGTTTGATATCAATACTAACACCTTGAGTTTCAAAAATACCAATCACCATCTGATACCATCATCCATCACTTCATCCATTCATCCATGGTTGGTAGGGATGAGCTATGATTTACATTTTGTCATTTGTAAGGCCAAGTTACATTGCTGAGGACCTGGATCTTCTTGAAACCAAGAGGCAGACTCTCATCCACAAAATCAAACACCATGGGCGATTCGGAAACACCAAACCTAACAATCACAGGGAGAACACACGAAAACACCATGCACACAGTTTGGAGGCGAGTTTTGAACCCTCAACCACACATAAACTCCACACATACACTAACCGGAGTCAGGATTTTAACCCCCAGCCCTGGAGGTGCAAGTCAGCAGTGATAACCACTATGCCATCAAACCATTTATGCCATAAAAGAGGATCATATCCTGTTGCTTTTATTCCCATATAGTATCCCTTTACAGCATTACTCTTAAATATGTATCTTAAATCTTTCCTATAGCCACCTGTAAAGTGAAAGATAATTATTAAAGGTAAATATAATGTAACAAGTAGAATAAATTCAGTCTTATTCTGAGTTTGTGGAAAAATCCTAATTGAACCCCAAACAGCCAAACATTTTGAATTTTTAATCACAGCAGCAGAGCTGAGCTCATCTCTCTCTCTCTCTCCTCGGTTTAACCCTTCCACACATGCAGTGACATTTCCAGCAGGAGAAACCATCACAGCTCCTGAACAACGCCATACTACTCATTTTTGCTACCTGTCTCGTTCACTATAGACCATGAAACGTGCATGCATCCTGCAAAAACACACACACACACACACACACACACACACAAACAAATCGTAAACAGGCTGCAGGACGTGAGGAATATGTGAGGAACACTTCGATACAGTAAATGCACCACTGCTCACACTCTAATCCGTCTGACTGCCCGTCATCTCAGGGCAATAACAGGTCTGTCCGTGATACCCAGAACCAAAGCATCACCATCAGCAGCAGCAGCAGCAGCAGCGTCGTCTCCTCTCACCTGCGCGGTGCGCGAGCTCGGCACGAGCCTCGGTCAGGACGCTCGGGTCGCTCTGAGATCGGCCCCGCTGCGGCACGCGCTCCTCCGCGCCGTCCGGTGTAGCCATGGAGACAGAAGGATGGAGGGAAGTAAAGAAGATAAAATAATAAAATACCGAGAGAGAAGAAAACCCGTGACGGAGAGAGACGTGTGGAGCAGGGCGCGGGTCCAAGCATCCAATAGCAACAACGGGCGTTAATGCAGCTCGACAGCCGAGTGTGTGTGTGAGTGTGTGTGTGTGCGTGTGTACATGCTTTTATGTCTTGGTGAGGACCTAATGTCTCAAACAGCATGAGAGGAATATGACAGGTCTCACCTGTGTGGACTTTCTCTCTTTCTTTCTTTTTCTTTCTTTCTAACCTAACCATAATTCAAATGTATCGATTTTATTTTGGTTACTGATGGTTAATTGCATTCATTATCTGCAAATGATTATGCCTAATATTTGTTTGTTTGTTTGTGCGTGTGTGTTTGTCCTTTCTTCTTCCTCCCTCCTATCCTTTCTTTCTGCCTTCCTTCCTTCCTTCCTCATCCCTTCTTTCTTTCTTTCTTTCTTCTTTTTTACTGCAGCTTTGATTTAATATTTAAACATATAACAAACACATAATATCTAAAAAAAAAAAATGTAACACACACAACTACATGCAACATAGTAATAGGCAGTCTATGCCATTAGCCTAATCTGCATGTCTTTGGACTGTGGGAGGAAACCGGAGTACCTGGAGGAAACCCATCAAGCACTGGGAGAACATGCATACTCCACACACACAGACCCGAGGTGGGAATCAAACCCTCGACACTGGATTTGCAAGGCCACAGTGCTAACCACTTCACCTTATTATATAAAATATAATATCTTGGTAATATATAAAAAATATATTGCCACAATATTAACATGTAGCAATGATTGTATTACCATCATTACAATGACATGTACAGTATATGTAGTGCAATATTATTGGCACTTCTTGTAGATGCTACATTTCATTGTTGAAACAGTTCTGTCTATAAAGTTCTATCTATCTATCTATAGTATATATCGAAGTAAATATTACCTGCATTGACTCTGTGTATTTTTCTGAGAAAGCCTGTATCACCCTAGATCAATGAACATGTATTCCCATGACTTAAGCCACATGCACATGTTGAACAGTCAACCAGTCTCACACACACACACACACACACACACACACACACACAGAGAGAGAGAGTCTGTTTATCAGCGTCTCCGGGCACGGGTCTCCATTTTTGTTTTCACAGAGCTGCGCTGCCCTCGTGCGGCGTCGCTATGACAACGCGCGTTTTCCAATGGGAACCAATTGAAACTAAAGTTTTATCGTCACGTGAGCCTGGAGGACTCCACTCTTTCCGCATCTCTTCCGTATCTCGTTCCAAAATGGCGGAAACCGGTGCAGGGTCACAGAAAGTGTTAGGAGAGGAGATTTCTTCGAATTTTACACAGTCTCCGGATCTCAGAAGCGTCCTGGTGACCAGCGTTCTGAATTTAGAGGAGCTCGACATCGACCTTTATCGGTAAAAACAAACAAAACACACACACACACACACACACACACACACACAAAACGTGACCGTTGACAAGGTAGTAAGGTAACTTCCTGAATCAGGTTCAGTGCCCTGGACCTGTCGGTTTTAATGTACAAGTCTGTAGTGCAGTGATGTACAGGACGACAGAACATACTTCAGGACCAGGGTTGAGAACTTGTTTCATTTGTGAGGCTCTTGAATCTCTCAGATGCTTTATTTTTAAATAATCTTAATTGTTTTGCATGTCTGTGTTTGTGACAGAGGGAAGCATCACTGGGTTCCTCGAACTCAACGACTGTTTGGTGGTCAGATTGTGGGTCAGGCTCTGGTGGCTGCTGCCAAATCCGTCCACGATGATCAGTATGCTCATTCACTCCACTGTTACTTTGTTCGAGCAGGTAAGACCATGAAATTATACATAGAATTGAGTTTATCAGTCTGATCGGTCATGTAGGTCTTTCGTAGTTATACCGCCAAAAACTGCTTAGGGTTCTATTCAGGGCTTCTATTTATGGGCTCAGCATAGAAATCATGTTGGGCTTTTGGCTGCTCCCTTCAAGGGGTCGCCACAGCTAAAAAAAAAAAATCTAACCCAAACATCATTGTTACCATTGTTGCCTGTGCTTTTCCTTGTACTATAGGAGACCCCAAGGTTCCAGTGCTTTACCAGGTGGAACGGACTCGAGATGGTCAAAGTTTCTGTGTGAGACTGGTGAAAGCCATCCAGCATGGCCAGCCCATACTGATATGCCAGGCGTCCTTTCACAAACTGCAGCCCAGTCCTTTAGAGCATCAGTACACCATGCCCAGTGTTCCGCCACCTCACTCTCTGCTCACCATTGAGGAACTCATCCAGCAGTACCTCAGGTAGGAATTACAAAGAGACACGCTTTACCCATTCCCCGATTAAATCATGCGCCAATAAACTTTTTATCTGTCTGATTTCACAGAAACCCGAATCTAGCCGATAACACCAAGCAGGGGCTGAATAAGATCCTGGCTGATGAGGTTCCCATCGAGGTAAAGCCAGTGAATCCATCTGATTTTTATGGACGTCTTCCCATGGAACCAAAGAAATTATTCTGGGTACGATCGAAAGGACATATAGGTAAGTCCAAAACTGAATGTACCGTGTTAATTACAGTGGAACCTTGGATTGCGAGCATATTTCGTTCTGGAAGCGTGCTCGTATATTAAAACACAAATCAAAGCGAAAATCAAATCACATAAATCAAAGGGAATTTGCCTATAAGAAATAATGAAAACTCAGATTATTCGTTCCACTACCCCAAAAAATTAATATATAAAAATAATTAATTCAAAATTATAAAGTAAAAATAAAACAAATTAACCTGCACTTTACTGTTGAAAAAAGTAAAAAATAAATCCAGATATATAAGTGTTTCCATTACCGTTTGTGCGCGCACACGCTGTGTGTGTGTATTTGTGCACATATGCACTGTGTATATTGTTAAGTGTCATATAATTGCTTGTATAAAAGATATGTATGCTATAATTTCCGGGGGGGGGGGGGGGGCAAATGAGGGCACTTATTGTGAAAAGGGGGTGGGGGGTGAGAAAATGTTCTGGGGGTTACGGATGGGATATATAGGTGTTTGTGTGGAAGCCTGACGGCTGTTAGTAATGAATGTGTTATTGAGTAGTTCATGGTTTTGTCATGGTTCAGTAGTTCACGGTTTTGTCATTTGTTTATTACCATTGGTAGCAGAGGATGGTTAGCAATTACAGAATACCACCAACCTTTGACGAAGGAAAACTGGAGGAATAAAGTTGGAGTTTGGAATAGAGTTACCAAGCTTGAAAAAAGTAAACAGCCTCTTGCCGTGGCTTTGGGCGCTGTCGGGATGAGCGTGGGGAAACTGCCAGTAGACGATTTGAATAAGGATAGCGGCATGGCAACTTGACGAAACTTGATGGTTTGTTCCTAAAGGATAAAAAAGACCAAACCTATGAAGCTTACTCGAACTTTGACCGAATTAAGAGAGATAGCGGTGTATCTATGATGGATTACATCATCGATTTTGAACAATGCTACTCACACATGTGCGAGTACAAAATGGAACTTCCTGATGCAGTATGAGCTTTTAAACCAATAGATGAGTTTGTACCCTCAAAGAGACACCTACTGGACCAGTACCAAAAGCACGACTAGTGGCTAGAGGTTTTAAGGGGTTGGAGATGTCAGATCTGCAAAAGGACTCGCCCACATGTGCTTCAGAAGCCAATGGACAATGGACTCTTAATTCCATAAACATAAAATCTGCATTTCTTCAGAGCATGTAATTGTCACGTGACCTCTATGTCTAGCCTCCTCCTGAGGCCTACGGTTAGGGAATACTATGGAATCTCAAAAAATGTGTATATGGTTTAGCTGATGCTTCACTATACTGGTACAACAGAGTAAAGGAAATTATAATAAAGGCGGGAGGAAAGATCCAAAGTAGATCCTGCTGTTTTCTATTGATTAGATAAGAACTCCACTGTGACTGGTGTACTCACTTGTCATGTAGATGACTTTATTTGGGGTGGCACACAAAGATTCACTACAACTGTAATACCTATCCTTCGGGCAATGTTTCAGGTTGGACGTAAAGAACATGAGAACTTTTGTTATGTGGGAATAGACTTTGAAAGTGTGGACGAAAAGGTGCAAATACATCAGGAAAGCTACATTCAGCTAATGCACACCATACATTTGGATCCATCTCGATCTGCTGAACAAGACTCACCCCTTACTGAGGAAGAAAGAGACACAATCCGATCCAATTCTTTGGGTTGCAAGACAGAGCAGACCAGATATCATGTTTGATCCAAGCAACTTGGCTTCAAGCGTTAAAAATGCAACTGTGCAAATAATTCGGGAAGCAAACAGAGTTGTGTGCAAACTTAGTTCAGAATGACATTTTTAGACTTATCAACACCTGGGGAGTGACAATACTCTTAAGATTATTGTATTCAGTGATGCCTCCTTTGGAAATCTTTCAGATGGATGAACTCAGGGAGAACATTTAATTGTTCTAATGGGTGAAAATGGAAAGTTCTCCCCTCTTTCTTGGCAGTCAAAAAGAGTCAAGAGGATTGTGTGGAATACACTTTCTGGAGAAACATTGGCAATGTCTGATGGCATTGAAAATGCCATATTTCTGGCTACACAATAATCTGTGTCACAGACAATCATTCACTTGTTGATGCACTAATGTCCACAAAATCAGTTGCTGAAAACGACTATGTCTGGAAACTTGCAGACTGCCTTACAAAAAAGGGTGCTTATATTTTAACAATATATTTAACAATATATTAAATGTTTTCTTGTTCAAAAGAGTAGTTGTCCTGGGGAATATGTTTGGGGTTAAAAAAAAACAAAAAACGGATGGAGTTTTGTTAATTTCCATATAACTGCTTTTATAAAAGATATGTATGCTATAATTTACAGTAAATGAGGGTACTTATTGTGAAGGGGGCAGGGGTGAGAAAATATTCTGGGGATTACGGGTGGAATATATAGGTGTTTGTGTGGGAGCCTGACGGCTGTTAGTAATAAGTGTGTTATTGAGTAGTTCATGGTTTTGTCATTTGTCGATAAAAATATACAGTGCCCTCCATAATTATTGGCACCCCTGGTTAAGATGTGTTAAAAGCCTTAAAATAAATTCAGTTTTTATTGCAGAAGCATATTGTCACACTGAAAATTGTGGGAAAATATAACGTGAATATAAAGTGAATTTTAAGGGGAAATAAAAATCCCTGACTAACAAATAATTATTTTTCATAAAATAACCTGTTCCACAATTATTGGCACCACTAACAATTCCTAGAAAATAAATGTAATTGAAGTATTTCTGTCATTTCTACAGTAGTTTACAAAGTTGATCAGAGTATCTAGGACCATTTAATTTGTAATTTATCACTTCCTGCTTCCCTGGGGTATAAATATGACGTGACACAGAGGCCATTTCTCTTATCCACTCTTCAATATGGGAAAGACAAAGGAACACACCATTCAAGTAAGGCAGATGTGTGTCGAGCTTCACAAGCCAGGCAATAGTTACAAGAAAATAGTCACTCGCCTGCACCTGCCCATATCTATTGTGAGAGGAATCATTAAGAAGTTTTAGAAAACTGGAACAGTAGTAAACAAGCCTGGATGAGGACGCAAGTTTATTTTGCCTCCACGCACAGTGAGGAGGATGGTAAGATAAATAAAAAATTCTCCAAAGCTCACTGTTAAAGAACTGCAACAAATGATGGCATCTTGGGGTAACAAAGTCTCCAAAACAACCATCGGACGCTACCTACATGCCAACAAGCTTTTTGGGAGGCATGCAAGGAAAAAACCTTTTCTCAGTCACAATCATAAACGCAAACGTTTGGAGTTTGCTAAGCGTACTGGGGCTTCAACAGGGACCGTGTTCTTTGGTCAGATGAGACCAAAATAGATCTTTTTGGCAACAAACACTCTAAGTGGGTATGTCGGAACACAAAAGATGAGTATGCAGAAAAGCACCTCATGCCCACTGTGAAGTATGGGGGAGGATCAATGATGCTGTGGGGCTGTTTGTCTTCCAGAGGCCCTGGGAACCTTGTTAGGGTGCATGGCATCATGAATGCTTTGAAATACCAGGACATGGTAACAAACTGAATTTTTTAGACGCTAAAGAACACATTTTAACCAGGGGTGCCAATAATTATGGAGGACACTGTATGTGTGTGTTTCTGCGTGCACGCGCTGTGTAATGTGTGTTTAAAGCTAAAGTAAAAGGAGAGGAGGAATGACACCCTCTCCGTCCTTTTGTCTTATACAGTAACCCTTCCTCCTATCTTATTTGAGAGGGGGGAGGACTACTGTACAGGATGATTTTCACACACTCGCTCACTCACAATCGCACACACACACACACTAACGGAAACACGGCCTCTCACACTCGCACACACACACACACACACTAACGGAAACATGGCCTCATCGGGAAAATTAACAAGAAACATCTCTGACATTCAAGTGTGCGCACACACTAACAAACTCACTGCTGTAAAGTAAAAATAAAACAAATTAACCTGCACTTTATCTTTGAAAAGAATCGCGAAAGAGACAGTGTTTCTTTGTAGGGTGTATGAAGATGGTGAAGTAATGAATGAAAGCTAAACTGTTAACTGTAGTGCCCGCATGACGCTAGCATTTTGCTAGGTTGCTAGCACTAGCAACCACATTAACATTAGAACTTTATTAATCTCAATCCTTGAGACAATAAAAAACTGAGGTGTTACAAAACACTAATCTTCTTACAAATATGCATACTAGACAACCCTCTCAATTTTTCCATAAACTTTTACTTTCTTTAATTTCTTTCTTTCTAAGTTTGAACGACACTGTGGAATATCTCCAGCAGGCTGAAGTGTCAAAGCCGAACTCCTACATCCTGATGTTGGGAGATAATGACCAGCACTGCTCTCAGGCATTAGTGTTTTTGAGTAATGTATTGTAATGATGTCGCTGTTGAACTTGTTTTGTATTATTTTATCTTGTGCTTTTGAAAAATAAATTATTTTTTTCTATGATTTGAACATTTAATTGGGTGTTTATTACATATATGTATGGTTTGCAAAACTTGGATTAAAAAAAAAATTGTAATAGACCAGTATATCAGTCATTTAACTGTTTTACCCATAGACATGTAAAACATAGAAATAATAATAACCTATATGTGAGGTATAATTAACCCTACATTCCAGTTAAAAGAATGAGTAGAGTAGAATAGTTCTGGGTAGAACATTTGACCAATTTATGTGGTAGAATTAACCCAGCATTATAGTTAAATATGGCCTAGCATTTGGATTGAATATTTTACCCATGTTGCTGGGTTAAATTAACCCAGCATGTAGTTGGTCCAATATTTACCCCGCAGCTGGGTTAAAAACAACCCAAACTGGGTTGTTTTTAACCCAGTGTTTTTTAGGGTGTATGCAATAAACAACACCCAATTAGATGTACAAATCATAGAACAATATTTATATTCATTTTTCAAAAGCACAAGATACAATAATACAAAACAAGTTCAACAGCGATATCATTACGATACTATTACTCAGAAGCACTAATGCCTGAGAGCAGTGCTGGCCATTATGTCCCAACATCAGGATGTAGTGTAGTATGGCCTTGACACTTCAGCCTGCTGGAGATATTCCACGGTGTCAGTTCCAACCTTAAAAAGAAAGAAATTAAAGAATGTAAAAGTTTATGGAAAATCGAGAGATTTGGCAGATAAACTAGCATGCTATAGCACAGACCAGGGTGAAAGTTTGAGTGTAACGTTAACACGGTAACAGTAATAAATGTTACATACAGTGAACAAATTCAGTCATAGGTGAGTGAAAGTGTATACAGACCTTATATTTAACGTTTACATTTCCTCTTAAATGCTCGAGGAGAAAGACCAAAAAAAAGACACGAAGCTGACACAGCCACTGAATACACTGGTGAACTTCGGGGGAGGGGCGGTCTTGTCTGTGATGTTAGCTGTCACTAACTCCAACTCCAACCCAGCAAGCTGGGTTAAACAAAAAATACCCAATTCCCTGTAAATAACCCAGAAAAATTACCCAACAGAGGCAACCCAGCGTTTGGGTAGTAAAAACAACCCAGCATTTTTTAGTGTGTAACGGACCTGAAAATATAATTTGAGACTGTGCAATGCTCAGAGAAAAGGGTGCAAAAACACCCAAGATATACAGTACAGCTCAGACCCTACAGGCCTATGTTAAATTTTAAATGTTAAAGTCCATGGCAGCACAATTAGAAGAATATTGAGTACGGTTTGTTAAGAAGGGTGATCATGGAAGCATGACTGAGGTTCACGGACCTGTGCATGAGTGAATGCCCAAAAAAACCTCAATGAACTGAAGCCATGTTGTAAAGAATACTGGGCCAAAAATTTATCATAACGATGTGAGACAATGATAAAGTCATGCAGGAAACATATGATTTTATCATATCATATGATATGATAAAAAAGTTATATGATGATGTTTGTCTGAGGTTGTATTTGCCTAACACTAAAACTCTCACCGATGTGTGTAAATAATTTTTTTAATTCCAGGCGAGGCTGACATGAAACTGCACTGCTGCGTCGCCGCGTATGTGTCCGACTACACATTCCTCGGCACCACAATGCTGCCCTACCCCCAGTACAGAACTCAGTTTGTTGCCTCTCTCGATCACACCATGTGGTTCCACAACAAATTCCGAGCAGATGAGTGGATGCTGTATGAATGTGAAAGTCCATGGGCAGGTCTGTAGTAATGTGTATGTTCATATTTAGATTATAAAAATGACTAAAACAACAGCAGCTCCTTTAATGAGTGACGTACATTCATACATACATACAGTATTAAAAGCAGGTCAGTTACAGCAGAAGTGAAATGGAGTGGAGTGCCTCAATGTGTTGCAGTGTGTACTTTCAGCCACACTTTTAGAAGTTCATGGGGGAATATGGGACTTTATCCTCAGAAATCTGAACCTGGTCATCTGACTTGTGATTATTGTTTAAAGAAACAAAAAAAAATAGCTGTGTTAAAGTTAAATGACTCACCACAGCTCTCTCTCACACACACAACACAAGTTTCTCTCTGACCTCAATATGACGAGACAGCATTTAACTGAATTAGAATGAGTTTAGTCCAAATTCTGGCACTGTATGCGTGTCCCACATAGTCGATAGACTTATTAATTCTTGAAATTGAATTCTTTTTAAGAAGTTATTAAGTATCTTTTTAGTGGCAAGTCAAACAGAAAATCAACGTTACATCAACCGTGGAATAAAAAATCTTTAGACTAATGGGGGAGGGAGGGGGTGCTATAATGTTTATCTGTACGTTTTCTTGATGAACATTTTCTTCATTTTCTTTTTCTCCAGGAGGAAGCAGAGGCTTGGTGCAAGGCCGCTTGTGGAGACAAGATGGTCTCCTGGCAGCTTCCTGTGCACAAGAAGGAGTCTTACGAGTGAAAGATAAGACACGGAGTAACCTGTAGATAAATTTTTTTGCCGCACTAGTAATTTTTCAAGCTCTTTAAATGGATCTTTAGTACCCCCCCCCCCCCCCCCATAAAAAAACTGGTTGGTTAACTGTTGATTAGTAACCTAGTGACCCAGTGTAAGTATCTATCCAATGATGGAAACTTTAAAGCACTTTTTGTAATTCGCTCTGGATAAGAGCGTCTTCCAAATGCCTAAATGTAAATCTGTCCAGACTGATCACATGCTTGTAGTGATTAATGGTAATTTACATAGATTTGCACAATCACAATGATCCGTAAGGATGGCTCACGACAGACTGTTCGCAGGATGTTGGCTGAGAACATTGAGGCATTGTGTTATCAGTTTGTTGAATGGAAATGGGAGTGGTGTCTTTTGTGACGACGGCATTGTTTTAGCAGTGACCTTTGAGTGTCCATCAAAAGAACAAAAGAAATTGCATGTCTGATCAGACACAACCTGGAATAGATGAAGGTTTTAGTGTGTTTTAATTTATTTGTGTTCAAGTGTTAATAACAGAATTTGTAATTAATTAGGTTTACTCTTGAGCATTGTTGACTATTTTAGTCTAATAGGTCAGAATAGTGAATAATTGTCTATTTCCTGCTTCATATCACAAATTTACAGGATCGTTCTTGGTCTAACATACACATTTCTATAGTAACATCTTACAATTTCAATAATTATCAAAATGGGTCAGTTTTCCGGGAGGAGACAGTTAACATTTGTAGAAGGAGTCTCCAATGTCAGAGCTTTGTAACACTAAAAGGGAAGCTGTAAGAGTTTACAAATTCTCAGTATCGTGTCAGGATGAAGAAAAAATATTACACTAAGTTAATGGCTAGAACACAAATGATGACTGGACCTAATTTGATTTGGCGACATCCACAACAGTAAACAAAAATCCAAATGAATAAAAAGTATGATGTTATATAATGAACAAAAAACCTGGCAGTGTTGCTCTGCGGTACAAGGAAAATAAAACACTGATATGCATCATTGATTATTTTCCTAAAAATGGTGCACCCAATTGTTTTTATTCCTTGCTTACTTTACCCACCTTGGGTTAAATGCTGCTGATTATGGATCTAACATAATTTAACATGCACAGTATTCCTTTACACCAATGTATATAAATGTAACTCTTAATCATAAATCCATGTACACATGTAATATGAGAATATTGTTCATTTTATGTATGAATGAATGGAGAATGTTTGCACTTAATCAATGAATAAATATTTTTATTTTCTGAACAGACTATCTCTGACCTCTAGTGTCAAGCTTTACTTTAAAAGATTTTATCATACTAGATCCTCAGACTTTTTGTTGTTATGGACACCAACCCATCATCATCTTTTGTCTTTATGTCATGTCCATGTAGATTCTAGATTTAGTTTGATGATTTTGCTTGTATACTAAGCACTATTCTTCTGAGATGGGGTGTTGGTGGCCAAGTGGTACTGGAGGTTTCTCCCCCCGTCATGTGGAAGGACCGGGTTCAATTCCCCCCAACCCCAGCCACTGGATGCAGTGCTGCCCCAAGCCCAGATAAAATGAGAGTTTTGTATTTGCACTAGATTTTAAGGTTGGGGGACTGTACAATACCTGTGAGTTCTTCTTAAAACACATCTTGCTTTGTGCATATGAGTATTGTCATGCTGGAACAGATGTATGCTTTTTAGTGGCAGTGAATGGGAATTAAAATGCTTCATTATACAGAGACGTTCTATAGACTTCTGTGCTTCTAACTTTGTTTGGATGTTATAGCCACAAAGATTTGGTCAATTAGAGGTCAAAGTTATATCATAAGTGTGCGCGCGCACACAGGTATGTTTGGTGAATCTAAAGTACAGTATACGGTGATACTGTACATATGTATATAATGAAATCTTGACTTTGGTGTAATAAAAAAATAAGTATGATGTATAACATATATTACGCAAATAATTTACACATTGCTGTAAAAAAAAAAAAGAGGAAGAATTTTTATTCTACAACCGGAAATGTCGTCATCTCTGCGCGTGACGCCACTGCTGGTATAAATACCGCATCGAGGGAGCCCGCGATATCCTCGCGGAGGGGTTGGAAAGCTGTAGTGAGGGGGGAAGGCAAGCGAGTAAAAATATTTAAAAAATTTTAAATAAGGTTTATTACTTTGACTCTGAAGGGAAAGTTTAAGAATGCCTCGTGTATACGTAGGCAGGCTGAGCTATCATGTTCGCGAAAAGGACATCCAGAGGTTCTTCAGCGGCTACGGAAAATTGCTGGAAATCGACCTGAAAAACGGGTGAGCAGGAGCAAGGCGCCATTTTTATTCGTTGTGTTCACGGTAAACGTGTCTATTTACAATAAAACGGTACGATGAGTAAACAGCGGTGAACAGTTACCGAGTGCGGAGAGTCGCCCATCGAATATTCGAGAAGATATTACAGTTGGTTTTGTCTAGGTCGTGCCGCGTGGACAAAATGGCGGAGTTGCTGGAAAACAATATCGTCCATCATGTTAGTTGGGTTGCCTTAGCATACGTGTGGCTTTACTAACGGATACATCTAAATATAATACAAATATATTATAAGAGTACGTTAATATACATGAAACTAAATATAACTACGCTATACTATGCGCGGGAGTGTCGACTGTTCGGTTGGCTGCACGCGCGTGAGCTCTTGGGCCCGAATTTAAGCTAACGTAAATCCATACTGGGTTCTGTGCATTTCTGAACGATATTGTTTGAAATGAAGCCCTTTAGCGAGTTATCTTAAAATCGTTCGGGGTTTTTTTTTTTTGTTGTTGTCCGAAATCGCTGTGTAAACATGGCTCTTGTCTTAATAACTGTGATGTAATGCGCGAGTAACGGGTTATTCGAGTTATCGCGAGATTTGAGGGCTCTCCTACTACCGCGCATGCGAGTTTACAGCTATGCTTCCATTGGTATGAATCGAGGCAAAACCTTGAGACGAAACAAGTTTTTTTTGTCAGACAGATGTTGGGATTATAAACAGTAATGGTTCATAATTAGTGATGTAACAGATTTTAGCAGTAATACTGTCGGGTTTCTGTTTTGTTCAAATGCATTGGTGATATTTACGTGGAAGGAGGAACATGCCTTATAAACATGAATATGCATTATAAATGTAAACTGTAAATTAGTCAAATGCTTTTTTTTTTTGTTGTTGTTCCAGGTATGGTTTTGTGGAGTTTGAGGATACCCGTGATGCTGACGACGCTGTATATGAGCTGAATGGGAAGGAGCTATGTGGAGAACGCGTGGTGGTCGAGCATGCCAGGGGCCCCCGTCGAGACCGGGATGGATATGGTGGGGGTTATTGGGGTTCTGGGCGCAGTAAGTCCAGTCTCTTAAAGATGATATCATGAAACATGTTTATTCCCAGGTGTCTCGTGGAAGAGATGACGAAATGCAGCGCCTCGCTTCCCTCAGTCTCGATAGTTGTCCAGCTGTTGGGGGAGTCTTGGAGAGGATTTGTGCTGCTGAAGTTTTCTTATTGGCGCACACAGCAAATCCAGGCCAGAGATGATGACGGCGGGATTGTTTTGAACTATCAAAAATTGGCCTGTTCAGTTTAAATGTGTAATTTGTTTAATTGTGCAGTTGGCCTTACCTAGGAAAGGATAAGACTTCTTTTTTTTTTTTTTTTTTTCAATTGAAGTCTTTCACAAAACAAAAGCTAGTTTTAAATTAGATTTGGCATCGCAACAGTGTTTACATGTCAGACGATGGGTAAGGTCTTTGGAAAGTCTCAAATTTTTCATATGCATCTGCAAGGGAAAAGAAAAAGAAAAAAGAACCACCGCCTCGCTGACATGTAAACAGATGTTGTGACGTGTGATCATGCTGTGTGTGTGCGTTTGAAATCAACATTAACAAGTCCTTGATGTTTCAATTTGAAAGAGTCCAGTGCGGGCTGAGTCCGAGTCCATTGAGGCTAAGATGACTGCCTGTCCCGTTTGGCCTTGGCTTTCACCTTACAATGTGTGTGTGACCTTTGCCCTTTGACCCTTGGCTGACCTAACCGGAAGCCATGATGACAGCAGCCTTTTGCCAATAGACCAGGGTGATGGTGAGGAAACCCATTGGTTTTTATGTATGACGAAATATTGGACAGGTTTTTATGGGTAAAAAATGTAGCAGTCATCTAGTCTTAAGCAAAAAAAAAAAGAAGCAGTGGGCTTCCGTTGCTCTGTGCGGTCAATAGGAAAGGTATTGCTTGTCTTAGTCTTGGTTATTTATTTATTTAATTTTTTCCATTTTTCTTTCTCTTTCAAGAGTGTAGATTACATGGCTTTAAATAAGGGGAGCTGGAACCCAGGAGGATACCTCAGACTTAACTGTTTCACAATGTCAGAGCTAAAATATAAGCCTTAACAGTGCCTTGATTTAATGATCATTTCATTATATAACAGTCATGTTATCTCGGATAATGTTTATTCTTCAAAACACTGGGGTCTTGTAGGTCATCTTGTGGGTTCCACATCAGAGCATCACATAAGAGAAAGTTTGTTGCTGTTAATAATTAAATAGTAATTTGGTCTCTTAATCCTGCCAACATTTCCTTTTTGTTTTTCTTATTTATTTATTTATTTATTTTAACAGTCCCTTCAGAATATTTGGGGCTAAGGTAAACTGCGTCAAGGTGTCCAACATATTGGAAAGAAGGCAGAAAGCTCAGACTTGTTGAATTTGAGTTATTTAGTGAGCAATTTTGCCCTAACCTCAGTTGATTATTCTCCATCTTTTGACTGTTCTTTCCTTCACTTTGTGTCTAAAGGTAGTAGTGGTTATAGCAGCAGGAGCCGATCAGGCAGAGACAAATATGGGCCGCCTGTCCGCACAGAATACAGACTGATTGTGGAGAACTTGTCCAGTCGCTGTAGCTGGCAGGACCTCAAGGTAAACACTGCACAGAACTAATAATTTGGTCTTGCTCTTGTTACACCCATAAGTCAACAGGTGCTCTCGGTGGAGATTTGGCTGTGTAAATAAAGCTGATTTTATAATGGTTCTATTTTTCCCATTCCACTGCTCAGGACTTTATGCGTCAGGCCGGTGAGGTCACCTATGCCGACGCCCACAAGGAACGGACAAACGAAGGTGTAATAGAGTTTCGCACCTACTCGGATATGAAGAGGGCTCTGGACAAGCTGGATGGCACTGACATCAACGGGAGGAAAATACGTCTGGTGGAGGATAAACCCAAACGGCGCCGCTCGTACTCGGGCAGCAGGTCCAGGTTAGGCATCTTATGCAAAGACAAATGGATATTTAAAAAAAAAAAATTATTGCAATCTGATTGCAATGAAATTTATTTTTAAATCAGGTCCCGCAGCAGACGCCGTTCTCGCAGCAGGAGCCGTCGGAGCAGGAGCTCGCGAAGCCACTCAAGGTCTCGCTCTCGGTAAGAGTTCATGTATGCCTTAAGTTCTGTAAAATGTGTAGCTGTGTCAAGGTTAAAGATGATACTGTATGGTACAGAACTAAATTGTAAAGGGAGAATGGAAATGCAGTGGACCCTCTGTTGACTGCCCCGAGTACAAACAAATCGGTTCACGACCAAAAAATCTGCCAAATTTGTTTACAAACTCCTTCATGGAACATGACCCAGAAACTGCCCAAGCTGATGCCATCATCTGAACAAAGACAGGAGTATGTTGCCCATCAGTTTTGCTCAGTCTGTGGGGGTTTATTGAAAATAGCTGGCACATATGAATTGGAGGCAAAGAAATGAGAGAACCCCTGAATTATTTTTTGCCTGTATTTTGTATGATCAAGTACTTCATGTTTTTATATATTGTGTGTAATAAGTTTTTTCTTTTTTTTCAAATGATTTCAAAATCAATTTCAAGTTGTATACTAGTTCATAATGATGGGGATGGATTCGTTCTATTTTCATGTATTCCTATGGGGGGGAAAAGCTGAATCTGTTGTGAGCAGAACTTGGGAACAAATTACGTGCAGGAACCGAGGTTCCATGGTAGTTGATTTGATCCAATATGTATCCCTTTGTGTTTAGCTTTGCTAGGAGAGTGCACAGTTCTAGATGTGAAATACTAGGATTTCTGTAGGTTAAAAGTTTTACAAAGCATTTTTCCTCTACAAGGCATGTCGGGAATCGGCATTTAAGGAAATGCTTTAGTTTAAGAGCAAGCAGTATGTAACATAATAAAGGGTAAAATTATTACTAAGTATAGATGAGGAAAATTTACTAAACTAAATTTTTTTTTTCTTTTCTTCTCTGCCTCATCAGCTCCCGATCCCACAGCAAGCGTCGTTCCCACTCCAGGTCCAAGAGAAAGTCCCATTCCAAGTCTCCATCCAAATCCCGCTCCAAGAAATCCCGTTCTCGATCTCGCTCCGGCAAGTCACGCAGCCGCTCGGCAAGCCGCAAGTCGCGCTCCAAGAGCCAGTCCAAGCCCCGATCTGAGCGCGGCTCTCGTAGCCGCTCCAAAGAGAAGTCTGTGAGCAAGAAATCCCGCAGCCGTTCAGCGTCACCGATGGAGAATGGAGACAAAAAATCCCCCTCGCGTTCTCCTTCTCCTCATGAGGATCGCAATCGCTCCAAATCACCCATGAAGCGATCTCCATCTCGCTCTCCTTCTCGGTCCAAATCCCGCTCGCGCTCCAGATCTGCCTCACAGGACTGAGTCTGAAAGATGAATTGTGTGCCGTCTTGTAGCTCTGAAAGTTGGCACTTGATAAAGGTGCACATGCATCATGTTTAGAACAAATCATACATGTTTGACGTTGCATGGGAACTTGAGGACTGGAGTGTAAATAAATGGGTACCAGATTTGTAAATGAATCCTCAGTAGGGGTTTTTTTTTTTTTTTTTTTTTTTCCTTCTTCCCTGTCCCTTTTCCCTTCCTTTAAAGTTGTTAGCTCTGATATTTCAAATGCGTTCTTGGAAATACAGTTCCTGCATCAGTGGTCATACTGACTGCAGAACCTTTACACCCATGATTTAATAAAAAATAATAATTTCCTTGCTTGTCTAAAGTGTAATACTTTTCTGAGACATGAGGGTTTTATTTGCCTGCTTACATGTGAGTATTGTGAAATAGTTTAGCGTTAAGTGACTTGCAATTTGTTAATTGTTTACAGGCTGGCCTGGTAGTCTGGGTAATAAGTAACTGCTGATTCTGTGTAGGATTCAGTAATGTCTTGGCATTATCAAAGCTGCCTGGGGTTTGAAATTTCATTTTGTGTAATGTAAAAAGTAGTAAACACCTGAGGATGCGGACATTTGGGCTAGCCTGTATATTGCTGTACAGAAACTGATTCTCATTTTGATTTGATTTTTTTTTTTTTTCTGCCAATTTCTTTTGTTGTAAGATTCCCACACTGTTTTTGTTTTAAACTGGTGTATTGGGTATTCTGCAATATTTTATTTCAATAAACATTTTGATTTTTCCATTTTTGTAAGATATTCTTGTATGTTCTGCAGTATATGGGTTAAATGTTGGGATGCTTGTTGGAGTACAGTGATGATACTTTAATGTTTTAAGTGGGGTTAAACTTAGCCCACTCCTCTCAATTTACAGCAATTGCTAAGATATGTGAGGGTAATGGCCCTCAAGTAATGAGGTATTGGTTAAAATTAAGTCAGTATAAATATCCACTTAATCTGATTATAAGACTACTTTATTTTAACTGTTTTTATGGTGAAGCTCTAGCCATGTGTCTTTGATTTTTCAGTGTCGGTCTCTTTTCTTGTCCTGAGGATCCCTGAAATATTTAAGTGTGTTGTTCCATGTATGCTAGAAGATGGTCACCTTGTGAGTGACACCATCTGTCAGAAAGCATTTTTATAAATGTATGAATTAAATTGTATTTCTCGTATTCCTTTATGCAATCTCAGAGCACCAAGCCACATAAGCAGTATACTGTACAATGCAACTATTGACCGTATGGGGTGCCAATATTGTTAAAACCACCGAAATTAAGAATCTTTTAAATTAGAAATATGTTCAAGCGTGTCATGGTAAAGCCCATATTTTAAAGGATCTGTATTTAGATCTATTTATAGTCATATATTTATTGGTAATAATTAATGCTAATCATGCTGTAGTTGTTGCTATGGTAGGCCTCCTATGGTTACCGTTGTTTACCCATAATGCATCACGGGCAGCTGGGACGGGATAACTCTGAGACATGCTAAATGGTATCGGTATCGATTTAAAAGCAACATTTGCAGTTTTACAGATGGTATATTAAATATATGTGTAAATATTATCTGAATTATATAATTTTTTTTTTCATTCAGATTATTTCTTCGAGATTTTTTCCCGTTGTTAGCGATGAGGCTAACACGCTAGTTAAGCTAGCTTGCTATGATATAACGTCTTGTAGTTTATACCATCGTTCTGGTATTGTTTTTTTGTTTGTTTTTTGCAAACACTGCATTGTTTACCTCTGGAATAATTTTACTAAGTATGTTTAATGTTCTTTTGGTCAGAATTTAGATTTGAAAAGAAACAGCACTCAAACCCAAGATGGATAAAGAGCAGCGGAATATTGTTGTGTTTAATTCTTCCAAGAGAGAGGTGTTTACTGCAAACACCGGATACAAGAATCTTCAGAAGCGACTGAGAGCGCAATGGAAGATTCAGGGGTACTAGTGCTTTTCACAAAGTCGTGCTCTTTTGTTTACAAACAACACAGACATGATTTTGTGTCTTTAAGTTATTTACATAAACTCACACATACACACTGCTTCTGTGTAAAATAACTGATGAAAGTCGGTCTTGCCTTGTGTGTTGTCTCATCAGAATCAAAGAGGAGATTACAGCTGAGAAACTGCACGGTGTGAAGCTGTGGATCACCGCAGGTCCTCGAGAGAAGTTCACAGAAGCTGAGGTAAAACAGCCCTGAGATCAACCAGAGTTCTACCTGCATGTCGCTTTAAATTCAGATAAAAATTTTATTTGTCACTTACACAGTACGATATGCAGTGAAATGCTTATACGACTGCCCGTGACCTTTAAAAAAAAGGTCATCAATAAGAAATAAATTATGGAATAAAAAGAAATAAAATATGTAAAAACTTTAGCTATAGAAAATATACCTATAGAAGATAAGAACAAAATATAAAATATAAAAAGAAATAGCTGTACAAATATAGAAAACTAATTGTGGAAATTGAAATAGAATTCAAGTATAAATATCTGGGGAGTGTGCAACCATGCATTAATGTA
Organism: Clarias fuscus; assembly: GCA_030347435.1. Classification (NCBI taxonomy): domain Eukaryota; kingdom Metazoa; phylum Chordata; class Actinopteri; order Siluriformes; family Clariidae; genus Clarias; species Clarias fuscus. Next base: position 5,551,448 of record CM059215.1, read on the forward strand.
TAGATGCAATGTTCCATAAATGTGCAAAGTGCAAAAATGTCCAGGGTGTGTGCAAATGTGCAATGTGCAAAAATCATTTAGTCCTGTGTAGTGTTCTGTGTAGATTGAGAGACTATATCGCCTTGGGAAGAAGCTCCTCATCAGTCTCTCTGTGTTGGCCTTCAGGGAGCGAAAGCGCTTACCTGACCACAACAGAGAAAACAGTCCCTTATTGGGGTGTTTGAGATCCTTCACAGTCTTCCTGGCTTTGGGTGCAGATCAGGGAGCTCGGTGCGGATGATGCGTTCAGCTGATCGCACCACCCTCTGAAGAGCTCTTCTGTCCTGCATGGTGCAGTTCCCAGACCAGGTTGCGATGTTTCCCATCAGCAACCTGGTCCCATCAGTTCCTCAGCACTCTGGAGGACAGTCACTCACCATTCACACTTACTCACGCACTCATTTTCAGTAGACACATATTCCGATGAGTTGCTGGATCTTTCAATGTACATGAGGTTGGATTGAGTTCACACGATTACAGTCTGGATGAATGAGGAGCACCACACACACACTTGCACACAGAGTTAGCCAAAAGATTTTATACATGCTTCAACATGAAAAATATACACCTCTCTTCTGACAATCACATGATGGCATCAACTGACATCTTTAGAGGAAACATAATACTACACATTGCTGCCGTAATTCAATTTCAGGTTTAAGAAAGGGCATAAATAACTGTTGAAGTGTGTATACATGTTTTTTGGAGCCAGTATATATTGGAATTGTTGTATCTCTAGAAATGTTACATTGAACCTTAAACCGAGGAAAGATTAAAAGGCTCTGCCTCGTTTGCCTCAAAGATATGTCATCTTTTCCCTGTTTGAAGTGCAATTGCAGATTGCCTCAGGGGCAGCAGCATGCTGTAAATGTTACAAACTGTTCCTTTAATATACGATTTTCAGCTGCAAGTCCTGAAGCAGTACCTGGAAGGTGGAGGGAATGTCCTCGCGATGCTCGGAGAAGGGGGAGAAGTGAAATACGACACTAATATTAACTTCCTCCTGGAGGAGTTTGGTGTTATGGTGAACAACGGTGAGCGACAGCAAATGCACACGCAACTCAACAGCACTATTTGTTTACGTCCGTGGAGGTGTGGATGTGATTACTGTTGTTTCACTTTTCCAGATGCCGTTGTGAGAAACGTTTACTACAAGTACTTCCATCCGAAAGAAGTGCTCGTGTCTAACGGGGTTCTTAACAGGTCATTTAGTTCTTATTGTTTAAAAAGACACTCACTGGCTGCAGAGTCATCAGGTGTAAGGAATGCTAATGAGTGTATCGTCTATTGCAGGGAGATCAGCCGTGCGGCCGGGAAAGCCATAACCGGGGTCGTCGATGATGAAAGCCCGGGTTACAATACACAGTAAGTCCTTGCTTACTCACTACTCACATACTGTTTGTTTTCCTTAAATCGTTTCTTTAAAACATGTGATGCAGTTTTATAGGCTAGACTTTTACAGTCTAGTTTTATAGACTTTAGGAAAGTAAAAGTATACATTCAGATGTAGTGACATCTTTAATAAAAATGTGAAATGTGTGTTTTAAAAGCAGCTAAAGTGTCCTTACAAGGTATGCAGAAGTGTTTGTACACACACACACACACACACACACACACACACTGACATTTCTAGCTACAAGTATAACATACAGGGTGCGCATCAAGTCCTTTGGTCATTTTAGACACATATTATACAAAACCTGTGATATGTACAAAATATGATGTTTATTACAAATCGCAAATATAAGAGTGAGTCAAAAATGATCTGCACTCCGATTGCATAAACATTTCAGTTGGCTGCATCTTATCAGCATTCCATTCAAGGCTACTGTCTTCCCAGTGACTGCTGTGCAGGTGTGAATGCACTGCAACGGTTTATTTGTAACTGCGGTGCGAGCAAAAATGTGATTTGCACTAACGAAGAGCAGCGTACAGTGATTCTTTTTTTGGTGCTCTGAGAATGTACCTGGTACCTAAACACCTCACGGAAGAGCATAAACAGAAGCGTTAGGATCTCTGCAATTAAAATTTGCTACTCTAAAGAAGGTTAACATTTTTTTTAAAGAGAATAATTACTTGGTGACGGGACATGGATTAATCACTACAAGCCACAGACTAACTGGCAGAGTATACAGAACAGAAAACAGCCAAAAAAAGTTCAACCATTACCTGGAAAATTGATGCTTACAATTTTCTGGGATTCTCAAGGGCCAGTATTGTAACATTTTCAGGAAAAGGGTCAAGAATCAACAGTGCTCGTTACAGTGAGATGGTTATTGCAGAGCTGAAACCCCGGATTAAACGCAGAGGACTGCTATTCAAGGGCGTTGTGATCTTGCCTGGTGATGCTCATCTGCATACTTCTGCCCACTTTTATCGACATTCTTGATCTCACTCCATGAGATCATTTCATTTAATTGGTCCACGAGAACTTTCATTTAATTGGTCCACTAAAAGGCTCTACAGTACTACAAGGACAAAAGATTCAATTTTGATGAAGAAGTGAAGACATCAGTGCAGCTCAGCCTAAAACATTTTTTCATTGAGGGAATACAAAAGCTTGTCGAAAAATTGTTTTTGTCTTCTCTAATAGTTGATTAAAATAGATTTTAAAGACAGAGTGCAGATATTTTTTACTCATCCTTGTAAATTCTATTTTTTGTTCTACCTAATGCGATAATACTGATGTTTCTATCATCTATGATAGTTTTTAAGATTTTATTGTATTTAATTAGGGAAGAATGTTGTGTTCAGCCGGGACATTGTTGTCTAATGTAAAGACTGTTTGTGTTACAATCAGGGCTCTGACGTTCGTGTACCCGTACGGAGCTACGCTAAGTGTTATGAAGCCTGCAGTGGCAGTTCTGTCCACTGGTTCTGTGTGTTTTCCTCTCAACAGACCCGTTCTTGCTTTCTCCAAAGGCGAGGTTAGCAAGCATCTCCTCTTGTCTAGAATCTTCAGCATTCTTATTCGCCTAACTGATTCATACAAAGCCGCTGTGTGTTTGTGTAAAAGAAGAATGCAGGCAAGCTGGCAGTGCTGGGTTCCTGCCACATGTTCAGCGATCAGTACCTGGACAAGGAAGAGAACAGTAAAATAATGGTGAGCTTCAGTGAGCTGTATGATTTAATACGCAATTCTTGATTTTGTGCACAAGTATTTCACGTACATTTCCCCACGGTACAGGATGTCGTGTTCCAGTGGCTGACTACCGACAACATTCACCTGAATCAAATAGATGCAGAAGATCCTGAGGTGAGAGAGTTCCGAAGAGCGTTCCTGTTTACCTGATGTTCGTCTCAGGTGATCCAATTAAAACTGGATTCACATAGATAGATAGATAGATAGATAGATAGATAGATAGATAGATAGATGAGCCAATATTTTTGCAGCATGTCGAACTTTTGTTGATTATCATGTGTGAGGAACTGTATAATTGAGAATTAACCTTCAAATGTATAAACATACCTCTTTTCATCCTGGACGACTTCTAGATCATTCGTTGTTTAAGGACTCGCATTACAAATATTAAATGGCTACATGTGTCTCTAACAAGTAAAGTGACTAGTGTTCAGGAATAGAAAATGGTGAATAAAAGGTTGTTGCTTTTTTTTATTATTCTTTTTTTCCTACAGATCACAGATTACATCATGTTACCAGACACAGGATACCTATCTGAGAGACTCCGAGTGTGTCTACAGGAAGGCGACGAGACTCCACGTGACTTCACCTCCCTTTTTGACATGTCTCTCTTCAAGCTCTCCACAGACTCTCTCCCGAGCGTTATCAGGTCGGTCACAAACCTCGCTTTATTCACATACAAGCGGAATATTACAAGTCCATGGTGTTGACCTGCATGATCCTTTTTTAGGTCCTACAAGCAGCTGAACGTCAAGCACGAGCCGTTGCAGTTGATTACGCCACAGTTTGAAACGCCACTGCCGCCCCTGCAGCCTGCTGTAAGCGGTTTTCTTTAGATAATGGTCACATTATGTACACGCACCTCTCTTTGCACGTCCAGTTCAGTTTGTAGCTCTCGGACAAGTGCAATTTTATCCTGTGTAGGTTTTCCAGCCAGCCTTCAGGGACCTGCCCCCACCGATGCTCGACCTTTTTGACCTCGACGAGACATTTTCTTCAGAGAAAGTACGAATTGCTCAGCTGTCTAACAAATGTAAGTGCCCACGTGTCATATTTGGTATGAACATGAATGTTGGAAAGTAAGAAGGATGAGAAAATACTTTTTCTTTTTGTTCTTTTAACCTGAATGGTATAAAATGTCTTACGAATTATTCCTTACTTAGTTATTTAGCTTTCCAACACTGGAGAATCACAGTAAATTTAGTCACATGACAAACTTTTTTTTTTTTTTTTTTTTTTTACACACGTTCCATGTATGTTGTACAACATTAAAATGCAGCTACAAATAGATAAATATCCAACATGTCATTTTTTGTAAAACACAGCTAAATCATTATAAAATTTCTTCAGTGCAACAGGAATTAAACATTTCATAGCAAGTTGCTATGAGAAAATTCTAACTACTTCATGGTGCAAACAGCAACTTAAGCTTCAACACTATTCCGTTGTTGATTCTTTTACTGTTACAGCATGCTCTTAAGTGTTTCATTCTTTCCTAAGAGAGAGAAGAGTTCACATTTCTCATAAACAACCACCCTGAGATGTCCTAAAAATGTATCTATAAATAAACGTACATGTTTGATTTGCTCAGGCACTGATGACGACCTCGAGTTTTACGTACGGAAATGTGGAGACATCCTAGGAGTCACAGGAAAGCTGGATAAAGAAAAGCGAGACGCCAAGCACATCCTTGAACATATCTTCTTTCAGGTGGTGGAGTTCAAAAAGCTGAATCAGGTGCGTTCAGTACTGGTGAATACGTTTCACTTAACTATAAATGGCTTTCTTAAAACAATAATTATTTAACATGTTGGTCTGGATCTTTCAGGAGAATGATATCGACACAGCACAGACAAGGTTTTCTCCATTGTGAGGAATCTAGAGGGCGGCCGAGGGTCGAACAGCATCATGTAGTTAAATGTATAACTGATCAGGTGTCCGCTACTCTATTAAGGAAATATTTCTGCACTAATTAGCAACATTTACAGGTACTGAATGTTAATCCTGAAAAGGATTTTCATCTACTTTAATTCTTAATTTTGGTATAAAGTATGTTGCACTACTCCTGGAATTATATTCAATCAGTTCTCACTTATTTCTTCATATAATCGTCAATCATGAGAAAATAAATAATAAAATAAGTTATGCATAATAAATGTCTAGACACATTCTAAGGTAATACCACACCATACCATTGTTAATTATGTTTTATTCCTTTCATACCACAGCAGTTTGACTGTTGATTTTGGTTTATTAAAGAACATGCATGTTTTGCGAATTTATAAATATTTAAGCAAGCTCACTAGTACATTAGACTAGTTATAAACCAGCCTCAAGTTTTCACAGCCTCTCTTATTCACTAATAATAAAAAAAACTGACACTACTCAACAGGAGATCTGTCGTAAAGACTATAACTTAAAACTACATGTGCTTTATCTCAAAGCGCAGACACAAAGACTGTTCTTTGATAAAACTTTGAACATCTTTAAACACAAAACTACTCCGGAGAAACGGTTATACATCTTTTTGTCATTAGATCATTTTAATTGTGTGTGCATAGCAGTCGCTCAGATTGAGAGCATGTGTGTACACCGACTACAAGGACGTTGTACTTAAGATAACTGAATTGTTGTTCCTTGCACAGATCGATTTGATAGACTACCAACTTCAGGTGAGCGTAAAAAACAGCCGAGTGGGGACTGTCTCATCTTACAGACCCCGTTGTTCAAATCTTAAAAATTGGTTGTTCAAAAGAAAAGAAGATGGATTAGAAAATAGGATTAGAACATTTGATCTATTCCTGGTTTTGATCTGGATAAAATCTTCAGTATTTAAAACTTTTTAGTAGGTTTGTAAACACAAAAAGAAGTTAATGTAATTCAAAATAAAAACATCAGGATTATCCTCATTATAGAATAAGGGAGGATTTAAGAAACCAAATGTGTGGTTTTATCACATCAGATTACCTGAACCTAGAGATCAAACCATGGAATCTCTAAATCTGTTTTGTCCTACCCTGAATATTAGATTGTTGATTTCAATCTAGCATCTGATACCAATGTCAGAGTAAAATGGATAAACAATTAATTAGTTACTAACAACGTACAAGAATTAAACATGATTAGATTAGTATAACTACTCCTTCAGATCATATCCATGTTTTCACCCATTCTTAGAGACCCATAAGCATTACATCTGTATGTTTCATCTGAAAACTTGCTGTATTGAATTGCTTATAAAATATTTTACATAAAGCATTTTCTACAATTCTTCTAAAATGAGCCATAACTTACGATACCATAACTTTATTTCAAGTACAAGTGATAAAAATATATACAGTGTTATAATTCTTCACTTGAGTCACCACATATGGCCTGAAAACCAAATCAAGTAAACAGTTAGAGAGAGAAAAAGAAGATGTACACTGAATGAATAATTAGTTCTGAGTTCAGATCTTACCTAAAACAAGAATCAGGCAGCGTACACAGCTACATAGCCAAATTTTTAGATAAACTCTTCTGCTGCTCGTCAGTCAGCTCGAGCACAGCATGTCGCAAGTTTGAATCCTGAAAGGTAAATTCCCTGCATGACCTTGGACCCTCCGTTGTCCCGGACCAGATCAGTGAGGAAATCTCTGCCAGCGTTGGAGGTGTAGCTTGGTAACTTGGACTCCATATGAACTCCACTTTACTGGAATCCAAACACAACTTGGGGCTCTCCATGTTAGGTTTGATGAGAGAAACATCCCATGAAGGGTGTGAGGTGGTCAGGTCAATGGAGGAAAGGTCTAAAGAGTTGGCCAGGACTGGTTTCTGGAAGGTAATCCTCTCATAAGGGGTGGAGGACATACCCTCCAGGAGACTGCTCATGCCAGCAGAATGTGTTGTGATAGTTGGGGACAGGAGGGACATCTTAGATGGAGGATTCAAAGGAGATAAAACACTAGAAGAGCGATTACAGGAAGTAATAAGGGTTAAATTGGGTTCTGCATACTCGATCACGATGCTTTTAGGTGCTTTGAGTGATCCTTCAGTGGACACAGCAGACAGGCTGCAATCTGTGAGGAAACCCTGATCCAGTTCTGATAAACGAATGCGCTCATAGTTCTTAGCTGACTCTAAATGAAAAATAGATTTTAATAAGTTTTGCATCCTACAGTACAAGAAAAAGCATTATATCAAGGTGCTGAGTCGTGTTATTTTACCAGTCCTGCTGCAGTCTCCCTCCATCATGCAGCTGGCTCATCAGTGTAATGAGAGTCAGCTTGTTTTTATAGGCTTGATTGGTTTAGGTTGTTTAATACATAAAAAAAAAAATAGTGATGTTTTACTGTGCATTAAAATGTGTCACGCCTATGGGATTTTTGAGCTTAGTTTGAAAATAAATGTCAACAATTTGCTCTTTTCCCCCACTTTTTAATTAAATAATTAGTGACCACACCCCTTTTTCAAATTAAGGTATTTGTATTGTGTGTGTGTGTGTGTGTATATCTCTCTCTTTATCGATAGATAGCTAGATCTAACTTATTCCATATTCAGCTCCTTCTCATGAACATCCTCTGAAAAAATTTTATTTGTGTACATTATTTCCAAAACGGTTGTGTGTCTGGGTAGCACATGTGACACCGCTAGCTATTTATTTATGTATTCATTCATTTTTACAAATGTTTCATTCCATTTAACAATTTTAAATGATTTAATAACATCTCCCATTTTATTTTTAACCTGACTGCAGTGTGTGAATATTGACCGGAGGTCCTACCACAGTCATAAAATGGGAATATATACAATGATAATCACTATAGGCCCCCACAGCCCCCTAGGTCTACAGAGATTCCTAGATCGATAGATGAGGGTGTCACTGTAGTCTCGCACCTTCAGTAGAGTGAATACAAATCTCACCTCCAACCTGTGAGTGTGTGTGTGTGAGTGGCTCTCTAACAATAATAACAACAACAATAATAATAATACATATTTGTTTAATAGTTTTAGTATGACTGCAGTTATATTATAATACTATAATATGTTTTTTAATGAATATATACAGATGCATCTCAATAAATTATCATATCATGGAAAAGTTCTTTCATTAATTCAATTTAATTGCAAGTGAAATTCTTATATTATATAGACTTATTACACAATGAAAACCCACAATTCAGTATCTCAGATGGTGCAAAGGCAACAGGGATAATTGCAGCGTTGAGAGGATGTTGAAACTAAGCCCATTCAAAAATTGGGGGAAGATACAGTACAAGGAGTGGACTGCAGCTGGAGTCAGTGCTTCAAAAGCAACCACTCACAAAGCAACCTGAGCTAAGGACAGAAAGGACTGGATTGTTGCTCTTTTTAGATGCAAGTAAATTGTCTGTAGGAAGAGAGGAAAGGTACAGTATCCAAGTTTTTTAAGGTCCAGTGAAAAAGTTTATGCAGTCAGTGGTGGTTTACGTTGCCATGTCATCTGCTGGTGTTGGTCATCTGGTCCACGGTTTTATAAAGTCCAAGTTCAGCGCAGCTGTCTACCAGGAAGTTTTAGAGCACTTCATGCTTCTCTCTGCTGACCAGCTTTATTGAAATGCTGATTTCATTTTCCGGCACCTTCTCACACTGCCAAAAGCATGAATACCTAGGCCACAAACTTGCCTGACCTAAACATCACAGAGAATCTATGGGGTACTGTGAAGTGGAAAATGCGACACACATCAGAGTAACTTGGGCTTCCATAACACCTCAGCAGTGCCACAGACTGATCGGCTCCCTGCCACGCCGCATTGCTGCAGTAACTCAGGGGGCCCTGACCAAGTTTTGAATGCTGTACATGTTCGTACTCTTCAGCAGTCCAACATTTCTATGTTAAAAACTTTTTTTTATTATTGGTCCAAAATACTAATTTGGGTTATTTCATTTTCTTTTGACTGTGTAAAGCTACTTTGCGACAATGACAATTGTTAAAAGCGCTATACAAATAAAGTTTAATTGACCTGAATTGAATCATATGTAAGCCATAATTGTCTAAATTAAAAAGAAATAAACACTATATCAATCTGTGTGTAATTAATCTATATAATACGAGTTTCACGTTTTTTTTTTATTGAACTACTAAAATAAATCACATTTTCGGTGATATTCTCATTTTTTTGAAATGCACCTCTTTGCCCCTGGGGTGCGGCTACTCGTTTATTTCTGGTCGGTTCCTGCGCGCGCAGACGCTGCTTGATGACGTCACTCCCGGGGAAAGGCTGCGAAAAAGAAGCGCGAGATAGAAACAGTTCAGGCGGACAGAGCGCTCGCGCCGCTGCCGTTTTTCTTGTTGCATTTACAATTAAGCCGTACAAAATAAACAAACAAACAAACAAAACAATCCCCTAGATTTACAGATGGTCGATAGTTAGCGCGCGACATCACGTTGTGAAATCGAGTTTGAGCGGAAAATCGGAGGCAAAAAAAACAACAACTCGGGGTTGCTTGGAGATGTCTTGGTGGGCGCGCGGGTAAGTTTATTTCAGTCTGCCTGGTGGTTTTATTTACGTTTAACCTGATATGCGAGTGATTTATAAGTGTTAATCATTTGATACGGGGATTATTTGATCTGTGTTTGGGGTGTGACTTGATTTGCGGATTATTTTAGTTTGAAGGTTCAGCGCGCGCTCAGTAAATAACGCACATCCGTCAGATAGCGTTATAAATCATCGCATGATTTTATATCCACGAATTAGCTTTCACATTTTTGTATTTCATTTGTTTCTTTAAAAGAATATCAAAGTGGGTAAATGGTGTTTGTCCTTCTGTGACTGGCTAGCTGTAGCTTTTAGCTAGGAAGCAACAGCTGGAAGAATGCTGAGGGTTTTATTATTAATGTTGTTTTGTTTGTTTTTTGTTTTTTAAACTGACTTCACTAATAACTCTAACACTTACTTTAGTTGTGATAAGAGCCATGTCTGTGTCTTTAATGTAAACAGGAACCTGAGTGCATGTGGTTACAGGCTAAGGCCCATCCAGGAATGCTTTCTGGTTTATTCTGCACAAAGAAAATCATTATTTCTTGTAATTCAACACTTAAGTAATTTGTTAAATACTTGTTTAGAATTGTCATAATACCAGGTTACAGTGTTCATCTCACAGATTTTGTTAACACTCGGAAGCCAACAACACCAAGCCAAGTGGCGTGAGTAAATTCAGCGCCTTGTTGTTAGCTCCTGATGACTGGACAGACTTGTTTTTCCCCAGTTAACACACAGTGTGTGTGTGTGTGTGTGTGTGTGTGTGTGCGCGCAGTGAGGACGCAGAGTGTCAAGACACTGACTCGGATGCAGCCGACCCGAAGGACTGCGGGAAAGTTAAAGTGAAGTGGGCACAGGAAGAGGTGATCTTTGTACTGATTTTTGTGATTTTTGTCCCCCCCCCTCCCCAAAAAAAATAGTTTAGCCGAACCAAACTTTGACTCAAGACATGTGACAACCCTGTCTCTTATACACTAACCGCTCTAGAAATGTATTTGAGTATGGCGACAAATGATAACTTATAAGATAAACCCATGTTGTCTTGTTTTTTCAGGATGATAATTTGCGAAAGCTGGTCCAAAATCTAGGAACGAGCGACTGGAAATACATCGCAAGTTTTTTACCAGTAGGTTTCCTTTTAAACGTACACGTATAACATGAAATCAGGGAGTCATGCTTTGTTAAATAGATTCATGGCTGCAAGTCAGTGCACTTTTGCTGTCATTTGTTGTGTCTTAACAACGTGTACTGTTTGCTAGAATCGATCAGACCATCAGTGCCAGCATCGCTGGTACAAAGTTTTGGATCCAGACCTCGTCAAAGGGCCGTGGACTAAAGAAGAAGATGAAAAGGTAAGACTTATACATGTGAGGATTTGTTTTAAAAAGAGAGTTAGAACAGAGTTCCCTTTGGTTCAGACCTACTGTATATGTTGCATGTTTTGAAAACCAATCCTATACAGCTATATCTATGAACAGTTAAGGTCAGAAGTTCACGTACATTCTCAATGAATATAAATTTCACACCAAGATTGGCCTTGCAATGGTTTGTTTAAACTGTTTTTATTATTATTTTTTAAAATAAAGATTGTATAACCTACATCTTTAATAGAGGTAATCCCTAAGAATTTGGAGCCCAATGTTTTAATTAATTTGTGGTTTTCTGAACTTGATACAAGGTCAAAAGTATCTGTACAGTGTCACAAATATACCTACAACCACTTAGATTACGTTTTTTATGTTGTTCTTGCAACCCAAAATCTCTGAAATTTCTGTTAGTGGTGATAAACTCCAGCTGGTTGCTTCTCTGTTCAACATAAAATGTGTTATTTAACATCCCTCGTTGGATTGACCAACATACAGTAGAATGGGAAAGGCCAAGGAGCTCAGTACAGATCTGAGAAAGTGGATTGTAGATGTACAATTTATTAAGTCAGAAATGTCTTTAACCATTTCTAGACAACTGAAGATTTCAGGATCATTTTAAATACTTGTAGGCAAGTACACATTATTGGGAAGTAAAACCACTTTGCCATGGTTTGGAAGAAAAGCCAGACTGTCTCACTCTTGAGAGAGAAGTGGTTCAGATGGTCAGGAACTACCCAGGAACTACCAAGGCACAGACCTGCAATGAACTGAAAGCTGAAAGAACACCATTATAATTGTCTACACTCAAGCCAGTTTTATATCACCATGCACTGAAAGGCTGACATCCAAAAAGAAGCTCCTGCTCCAAAATCAACAACACCAACTACAGTTTTCAGCTGATCGCACGGACAAAGAAAAGGGCGTTTGGCGGGATGTGTTGACCAGAGCATACAAAGATGCAGACAAGCTAGTTGGTTTAATCTTGGAAAAAATCGTGTGTTCCAACAAGACGATGACCACAAACGCGCATCACGGCTGGTTGTAGAATGGATAAAGCATGCTAATTGTAGGCTTTTGGAGATTCAACACCAAATTTATGGTGTTATGGATATTAAGTCTGTATCAGGAAACTAATAAGTTCAATTGAAGTATTAGCTATGTTGTGTGCATCTTCATCCATTATTGATGTCAGAAAAGTAAAAAAAAAAAAAACATTAAACTTTCAGATTCTTGGGAACTTCTTCTATTTACAGATTGGCATGGACCAATCATTCTTTTTCAGAAAAAGACCAGTTCAAAGAAGTCATTAAAAGCCTGATACTGCTAGGATGTTAATTTATACAGTACTCTGCAAAAGTCATAAGCCCCCTCATTTCTTAATATTTTGCTTCCAGAGAGCCAGAATGTTTTGTATTTTGATGTAGTCGTGAGCAACAGTTCTCCCAACTTGCTCAAGGACCTGGCGCTATTTTCAGTCCAGTCTCTGTACCTGAGCAGTTTTAGAGAAATGTTTTTGTTTGTTAAGCCACACAGTGCATGAATCATTTAACCATTAAATAACATTTAACTTTAATGTAACTGTTTCACTTTTCATTAAATCTAAAGCTAAATTAAATTTTTTCTTTTTAATCTGAGTATTTCCATCTTATTTACTTATTTTGTTGATGCGGGTTTGTTCTGATTCACCGGGTCATTATTCCCCATGCAGGTGATCCAGCTGGTAAATAAATACGGTAATAAACAGTGGGCTACGGTGGCCAAGCACCTAAAGGGGCGACTGGGGAAGCAGTGCCGCGAGCGCTGGCACAACCACCTCAACCCAGACGTGAAGAAGTCCTCCTGGACCGCAGAAGAGGATCTCATCATCTACAAAGCCCACTGCATGCTGGGAAACCGCTGGGCCGAGATTGCCAAGCTGCTGCCTGGAAGGTGTAACATAAAACGTCTAACATTTAACCTCGTAATATAAATTCTATAACAATAATAGTAAGGGGAGGCCCTTTATAGCATGCTGTAGTATTTAAGATTTTTTTTTTTCCAACATCAGCATGTCCTGACGTGTCTAACCAATTTTTAGTCATATTTAATGTTGTCCAAATGTCTCTCTTTTCCCCTCATATTTAATGTAGTAAGACAAAAAAATAGACATTACATGTTAATATAAATAAACATACTTTCATGTGCTAACACTGGAGACGCCTTCCATCACCATCCAAGCCCTTCTCCAAGTTACTAAAGAAACATTCGTATTTGAACAAACGCAATAATATAAACCTGTGACTTGTAAAAGCTTCCTACCATTCAGAATTGAGAATTTCTCTGTCTTTGTATCCTCCCCTTGCATCAGGACGGACAATGCTGTGAAGAACCACTGGAACTCCACAATTAAGCGTAAGGTGGAGCTGGGCTACTACCGTGGTGTGGATACGACTCTGCACTTTATTCACCAGTCTGAGGAAGTAGACGTCGGTGCTCAATCCACTGAAACACTGGTTGGTTTTAGAACACTATATAGACATCATATAGACTTAAGGGTTCTTATTTATGTTCTTTATTTCTTCTTAAATTGTAATATCTGTAATGTCACAATATATGTCCTGTACTGTATGATCCTCACAGGAGGAGATCTGCTCCGGTGGAGAGCTTGAGGTCGTCACTGCCCCGGTGGTCACACAGGTAAAAATCCAGTCTGTGTATTTCATGTGACTTCTGTGTGAAGACTGTCAGCAATACAGACGGTCACACACTGATTGTCTTCAGTCTGATATGTAAAATGGAAAACTGCCGACGTATAACGCATTGTCTAACATTAGTGATAGACACTGGAAATACATCATAATAGTGGAAATGTTGAGGGTGCCATTATTTGTGGCTTAGTGAAACATAAAGAGGAACCATGAATGTAAAGATTAAAATGAATAGTTGATAAAACAGTGTTCTGTTTGCAAAACGTGTTCTACTTCCTTAGAAATCTTTAGAACTCCTAAATTAAAACAATGTCTTCCAGGAATCTGTGGGTTCGGTGCCCCGAAAATCGTCTCCCGCAAACACTGTGTCCCCTAGACCATCTCAAGCTCCAGCGACACCCCCCAGTGATGCAGAGAGCGCGACGAGCTCCAGCGTCCCTGCCTGGGTGGCCGACGGCTCTGGCTTCCTGTCACCCTCCGCCACGCCCGCGCTGAAGGAGGTGATGGACATGATGGACGGGGTGAGCTCAGGACCATGCTTAATGATGGTTGTTTAGGAGTTTATTATGTGTGTTTTTGGCCTTGGCTGTTCTCCTCATACAGAAAACACAAAATACCAGTTGGCGTGCATTGACGGCTTAGTGGTTCAGTGGATAGAGTATATTTAAAGACTAAATATTATTCCGGCTGAAATTTGCTTTGATTTTTGTCCTTCCTTGTTTGACAGCCTAATACTGAATGGATTACCTTGCTGTAGAAGGACTATTTCCTTGGTTTTGGTTTTTCCTCACATTCATTTTAGCATAAACCATAAATCTATCATTAAAATGTGTGGCTAAAAAAATGTGTGGTTTTTAGTAATTATGAGTAATATGAGTAAAGGTCTGATTCAACCTTTTCCTTTTTTTAAAATTTTTATACTGGATCGAAACCCTGAGTATCAGATGATATAAAAAATTTTATCTTTAAAAACTACAAAACTTTTAAAAACACTTCTTTCATACAGAGAATAAATAAAATAAAAATAAATCCTAAAGCAAATTTAAACCATTTTCTGATCCCTTCCTCGTGATCACCCGATCCTTCATTAAAAATCATTTATGTAAATTGTTTAGTGATCTGAAAAGTTGTCATTAAAATCCAGACATAAATCCTATTGTCTGCAGTTTATGTATATAAATGACCGTTTTAAGTGTGTTAAGTGTAGACTGCAGTAATAATAATAACAAGAGGGTCCTATGCACCCTATAGTGCTTGGGCCCTAATAATAACAATAATGCAGAACACAGGGTGAGGTCAAGGTCTGGGCTTAAAAATATTTTTCTGGATTGTTTTTTTGAAATATTATAAATAAAGTGCAGCATGTGTCTTGTCCGAACTGGGACTTGAAGTCTGGTGTTAGCTTAAAAAACTTTGAAAATGTATAATTTAGATTGATTGTGTAATTCATATAGATGTGTAAAGAGAAAGATGTATGGTTTGATGATGATGCAGGATCTGGAGGGTTGGTGTAACCTGGCTGACTTTGAGCTGGTAGAGGAGAGTCAGAGTCCGAGCCCCGACGTGCTTCAGTTCCGGCTGGAGGGCAGCGCTCTACACGAGCTCAGTAAGGGGAGTAAAGGCGAACTCATCCCCATCTCACCTGGCGGAGCCACTCCTCCATCCTTCCTGAGCCGCCGCACGCGGCGCCGCATCGCCCTCTCCCCTGATGCCAACGACTCCATGACCCCCAAGAGCACGCCGGTGAAGATCCTGCCCTTCTCCCCATCTCAGGTACGGCAAAGGTGGAACCACTGCAGGTCTGGTTTTACTGTTCCCATGGCCTGACTTTATGAGCTCAAACAAGCTTTTCATGAGCTCAAACCATATAATTTTCTTAAATGGACATGATCAATTCAAATTTTTGTGTGTGGATCTTTTCCCAGTTTCTCAACTTGTGGACCAAGCAGGACACGCTTGATTTGGAGAACCCGTCTCTCACGTCCACTCCTGTATGCAGCCAGAAAGCCATTGTCACTACTCCACTGCACCGAGACAAAACCCCGCTCACTCAGAAAGAGAACTCTGTGTACGTTCTGCTGTGTTCAGTCGTATTCGCTTAAAAAGTAAGCTATATTCTGAGATTTTCATCTTTTCATTTCATCTTTGGCCTTTTTTTTTTTTCCTTACTCAGCTTCATCACGCCAAATCACAAGGCTGACCTGGACAGGACGCCTCGCACCCCGACCCCATTTAAAAACGCACTGGAGAAGTACGGACCCATACGCCCACTGGTGAGGGGAAAGAATGATCAGATGGGAGTGTTGACGGATTATTTG